>PVKN010001361.1:0-53217 GCA_004027915.1 Capromys pilorides
TGGGATACAGCTCAGTGGTAGAGCCCTGGCCTCAAGGACTCAGGCATGATTCCTTACCCCAAACACACAAAATATATGTTGTATACATATGTACACTATATATCATGAATATCCTCACATGTCAACAAATATGCATCTGTTGCATTATTTAACCATTGCATGGCATTTCATTCTACACATAAACAAAAATCTAACTGAATTCCTACTGTAAGACATTCAGATAGCTTCTGGTATTCTTCCGTTTCAAGCACATAGCAGTGAATGATCTTGCATATTAATCTTCAGCCAGTTCTCCAAGTATTTCCTCAGGATAAGTTCCTAGAAGTGAAATTGCTGGGTCAAAGGCACTTTGAGAGCTTTTGTAATTTATTTCTAAATAACCTTCCCACGAGGCTATAAATTTACATTGCTCCCCCAGGAGTGTGTGGGAGTATGACCTCTCTTTGGTGCCTTTGCCAACAACACTTTATTAATTTGCTTTAAGACTAAGAAAACCACCTATGAGAGTAAGTCTGTAGCAGACCTGAAGCTTATGAAAATTGCTAGCTTGCTATCATAATATTGATAGCAGCTAACATTCACTGGGCGGTTACTCATGTCTCAGATGATATTGCACAAATTAATTCTTATAATCATACATAAGATGCTGAAAGGCAGGTACCCTTATCAAGCCATTTCACTGGAGAGAAACCAGGCACAGAAATGCTAATTAGATGCTCAAGGTAACACTACTAAAATCATGAAGGGATTAGCTGATATCTCAACCCAGGTCACCCTTAAGTCAAGCTGTACAGTTCGTTGTCCTCTTCAGGATCCCCGATAAGATGTTCTGAAATGCCTAGTAGCACTTTTCTGGTCACAATTCACCATAGCACTGGAAATTCTTCTAGTCTATTTGAGGGTGAATGTGTTTAGGCATAGACTCCAGAGAGAATCATTTAGAACATGCTGAGACTCTACATCCTTGAGGGAGATAGAGCATCCATGCAGGACCTGCTTACACAGGAAAAGCTTGACGTGCCAGGTGCAGCCTGGTCACTGTAGGCTGAAGACCCAGGAGAAGAGGGTTGCATGGGACAGAGGGGTAGTGTGATGTGCCCAAGGCCCTATGGTGAGCTGACAGACTTCTCCTGGTTCACCTGGGACTGGCCTAGCTTTAGCACTAGAAGCATGGCATCCTAGGAGACTCCTAGTCTTGGAAAACTGTAACAGCTGGGTTCCATGTTCTTGGAAGCCTCTGGTGCTTCCTTCCTACCTCAAGACAAGTGCAAGAGGCTTTGAGTGTTCTCTTTTCATCAGTATATCCCAGACTGCATCAACTCTGGTGCACCAGACACCCAGGGGACTTCATGACAGGCCATGCTGCTGTGTCCTCCTCCCTGTCTCTGGGCCTGACCTCAGGTAGCCCAAAACCCAGCTAGGAAGTGTGAGGCTAGGAGTGCCACCAGGAAGAGAAGGAACTAGCAACATAGATCTGGTCCCTCCTTGTGTAACTGGCAAGGCCTGAAGCAAGCCTCAGCTTGTAGGAGGAGGGAGCTGAAGCTCTCTTAAAATTTGATTATACACTGGCTTAGACATTTTAGTCACCAAATCAAGACTTGAAAGGACCCAGAAGCACTTGGGAGAGCTCCCAGGGATGTCTCCAGGGCAGGAGAAGAATGATTGAAGAGGGCAGTGGGGAGACTGAGGCCACTTATGAGTGTGCACTGCAGGAGGCAGTCCTTTCTATAATGAGGTTGCAGAGAATGGCCGCAGTGCACCCCACTCAGCATCTTGCCCATTCCTGCAGAACCATAGCTGCTGCCTGTCTACTGCTGCGGGCAGGTATGGGGTCTGAGACCAAGAGTCCCCTGACTGCTCCTTGCCCAGAAGGCTGTGACAGGGCCTTGCCTAACCTCAGATTCCATCTGCTCAGAGGGAACATCCCAGCTCTCCTAACAGCCAGAGCCCAGTCTTATTACTCTGCAAAGCAGTTTCTGTGGTAAACGAGAGCTTGTGAATAATAGGCCTTAGATATATGATGCCTCTATTTGTCTCTGTAACTTAGCTGACAGGTGAGACACTAGCCCAGCTATTTAGTAGCAAACTTAAGTGGAAAACAGCTGTTTCTGTTCAAAGCTCACTGTAGCTTACAGTTCCACGCAGCATCTGCCTTTTAAATATTTTTTAATATATATATTTTTTAATGGTAGGGTTGCTGAGCCTTGCACATGTTAGTAAGCATGTTCTCTGTTGCTGATCTATACCCCCAGCTCTGGCTTCCTGGCTTTTACCCGGAATGAACTCCCAGCTCCCTGCTGGGACCTTGGGACCTGGGCACCCTAGCCCTTTCCACTATTCCCACTCCAAACTTGGAATATGTTTTGCACAGAGACAGTATGATGAAAGCTCAACTTGACTTCACTGTTGGTTACTTACTGGTTAAGTTGGCCTCTGTGACCTGGCCTGAGGTTTTGCCCACACTTGACCATGTGACTTCCTGGGAAGAGCACACATCCTGTATTCTAAATAGCAAATTCCAAACACACTGTTAGGACACAGCTTATTTGTGAGTTTTAGGGAAGGACTGCTTGTAAACTATTTTATTCTGTATGACAACCAGCATAAACTGGGCCCTTTCATTATGTTATGTGGATTGTTGGTTTAAAATAACATGAGAGCAATGAGACAGAGCTGCAGCTTGTCATTCTGCAAGGGCATCATCCACTTGAATCCATAAATCTCTTAAAAGAGTTTGTGAATAAACATATAGTACTAAGGAAGTCCACGGCCCAGTTAACAGGTCAGGAACTGAGTGATGTGAGACTAGAAATGAGGAAACATACATTGTTGAAAGAGTGGATTAGGAGACAGGCTGTAGGTCTAGTGCTACACAGCCTAGTCCCACCCCTGCCTACAGTTGTACAACCTTGAATGAGTCACTTTATCCCTCTGGGCATCTGCTTCACAATCTGTAAAATAAAGATGTGACTCAGGGGAATCCCCACCATCCCCTCTGGATCTCAGATTCTGTGAAACACAAACAGCCTCAGGTGCAGAATTAAAAGTAAGAGATCTGCTCAGAAATCCTGTTCTTTTCTTTTACTTTCCTTTGTCATTTTCCGCTTAATCTTCAGTAGTGCTTTCTCCTTGAGCTAGGGAAGAAGCAAAAAAGGGAAAGTCGAGTTCTTTTAGGTTAAATGGAGCATTTAATGATGGACAACCAGAAAGATGCGTGATGGGCCTTTTTCTCACATTGGATGTTTGGCTAATCTATCAGCAGATCCTGGCATCCAACTGACAACCTGCATTGAAAAGGGCAGAACTTGGCTCTCCTGCCCTTCCAGCTGTAGGACTTGGAAGGGAAGCTATGGGGAGAATGTCTTTCATTTCCCCTGAAAGCCGGGAGAATATTTGCCTTAGCATTGCCAACTGTGTAATGTGGGCTCGCCTCTAAAAGAAGCCTTTTTCCTTGGATGTCTTTCAAGCTGCAGTATTCCCCCTGGAGCCCCCAGCCCTTTGGAACAAAGCCTGGAGGAAAGTCTCAGTGCTACTGGGAGCAGCCTGGGAATGAATTCATGTACCAATGGCGGAAAGGCTTTACCTCAGCAGCCTTTTTTTTTTAAAGCTAGGATTAGTTTGTCTACTTGTCTGGTCCTCCCCACACCCTCATCTTTTAGCAAAGATGGCTTACACCAAGAGCACCTACAACAAAATGATACAACAAAAACAAGAAGAGGTTAAAAAAAAAAAAAGGATGCCCAAGGAAAAGAGAAATAGAAAATCAAGATTAGATAGCAGACAGGCACAGTGTAGGCAACAAAGGACAGATTATTAAAGTTGAAATGAAAATTGAGTTAGCTACCTGAAATTTTCCTGGTACCAAAGAAAGAATGGGCCACTGAGCTACTTGTGTAATTCTTACTATGACACAGAAGAAAAACAGTTCCATTCACTCAAGGCAATGATCTCTTGTCCATTCATTTTGAAAGTATCAAAAACTCACCATGTGCCAGGCACCAGGCCAGTTAATCAAAGATTAAAAGGCTGCCTCTCACACCTTAGAACCCTGCCTCTAAGGGAGGTTGAGTGAAGGAGCTATATTTGCATGCTTATGGTGGGTCAGACACTCTTCATTTCATTGTAGACCTACTGTATGCCTGTTGGTATATACATTTCATTATGTGGGTGTTATGGTCTAAATATGAAGTGTCTCCCAAACACATACTGAGGTCTTCAGCCCCCCACAGCCATGTTCAGAGATGGAACTGTTTAGGTTACTAGATCATGACTCACCTCATCAATGGCTTATCACATTAATGGATTCATAGCTAATGGGCTATTAGGAGGTTGGGCCTGGTTAAAGGAGATAGGCCACTAGGAATGTGCTGTCTGCAGGAACATCATTTCCCTAGCGCCTTCCTCTCCCCTCTTTCTGCCTCCTGTTCACCATGAGGTTAGCCACTCTGCTCTATTATGTTCTGCCAGACCATGGCAGAGAAGCAACAGAGCAATGTAAGCATGGACTGAAATTGGTGAAGCTATGAGCTCAAAGAAATCTTTCTTCCTCTGAGTTGATTCTTTCAGGTATTTGGTCACAGAAATAGTCAGACATCATACTTCATTTGCATACCCACTGGCCTTCAGACTAAATATGTCAGATGCTGTGTACTTATTTATTTACCTACCATGTGTCAGATATTGCATTCTTAGTTTGATCCTTGTAAACACTTATGTCCAGTAGACATCATTAGTTCCTTTTTGCAGATTAAAAAATGGACTGAATCCATTCCCACAGCTGTTAAATAAGCAAGGTGGGATTCAGTTAAGGTACTTTTCCTTTTTATCTGGTGTCATACTATTGGTAATGTCTCAGTTACTTTTCCCTCATTGATGAGACAAGATACTGACACCCTAAGTTAAGGAAGGAAAGGTTTATTTAGCCCACAGTTAGTCCAGCTCAGCTGGCTCCAAGGCAGACATGGCAGAGAACAGCAGTTTATGGTGGCAGAAAATAGTAAGGAGCAAAAGCAAAAGGGAGGAGCAGTGGCAGCAACAGTAACAAAGAGCAAGGCTGTCTCAGGCTATCCATCCCAGGTGAGTGTAGCACTCACACCCATAGCACTGGATCATGAATTAATTACAAACTCTAGAAGTTCACCTCATGACTGCATGAGGCTTTGAGGGGACAACTAGACACAAACTGTAACAGGTAGCCTCCCCCAGCTTCCTTCAGTAACAAACTTTCAATTTCAGTTCTTTACTGCTCTTCAACATAGTGGTGGATCACCCCCTCCCTTGCCCCCACTTCCTTTCTTCTTGGTGCTAGTGACGGATCCTAGGGTGGTGTACACACAAAGTATATGTTGTACCACTGAGCTCCAGCCCCAGCTCTGTCTATTTTCTTAGTCTGGGTCGGGATTATATGAGTGTGCTCCTAATCAAGCTGTATGAATGTCACTCCTGCCCTTTTTTGCTGTCTAGATTATACCCTTGCTACTCTGGGTGGTCCACATCCAGCAGCATCAGAAACTCCTGGGAGCTGTTGAGATGTGCCGAATCTCATGCTGCACCATCTGCCGAATTGGAAATTGCCTTTATAGCAATATTGCCAGGTGATACACAATATCACATAATATTGGCAGGTGTTTGGGAAACACAATATTATACTTCAATTTTGAAAACTGCTTTTATAGAAAGTATCAGGACTTTGCCAGCAATAAAGAAGGTGGGGGAGCAGTGGGTTTCAGTAGGAAAGAAACAGGGCCAACTCTCAAGGGAAACCATAAGCTCTTTGTGGCTAGGGACTATGTCTGGATGCTCTTCTAGTCTTCATAGGGTTTCCAGTGTGCATGCTTACTGATCCCTAGGCATTGACAACCTTCTGTTCTTCTTTCTTCTACCCTTTACCTTTTTTGCTTGCCCTCCTTTCCTCTCCACACTGCCTTTCTGTGCCCCTCCAGGTGCTCAAGCAGCACTGGTGGGCATGAGGGCAGGGGTGGGGGAAACAAGTGTCTGATGCTGACCTAGTCATGTGGTAAGGACAGTGTGGAGGTGAGAGTGAGATAACAATTTCCTCTGAAATGTGAACTTCATTCCCTTGAAAGCAGCAAAGAATTAGATTTTGAGGAAATGATACAAACATCTAACCCTCACTGAGAAAGGGTGAATGGCAGAGGCTCCCTGTGAACCATCACATTGCCTGTAGCCTTGTCTGGAGCAGCCAGACTAACACAGAGCCTGGGGCAGGGAGGCTCGTGGATGTTGGCTGTGTGGTACCAAGTACAGCTGAATCTTTCACCCACAGGAGAGGGGGCAAAGCAACTTTAAACACACAACACTTCCACAGTGACACCATCACAAGACTGTCTGGGAAGGAATAACTGTTCTGCAAGGACGTAGATTTTGCCAGAAGGATCATACAGTGGGGTTCTAAACCCAAGACATGTAGGTGTTTTAGGAACAGCACATTCATTTCTTTTTATTGATGTAAAACAAAATCTTTGCTGCTGATTTCTGTGTGCAATCCAAGCTCTCTCCAACCTTCACATGGGCCCCCACCTGCTGGTGCTCAAGAGCCCACAGCGACGCTAGAGGACACAGTTCTGCTGGGTGGACAGGCAGAGTGGGAAGAGGCTCCTGCTGTTCACCTCAATGCGGTGGTTCAGCGCAGACTGTACTGCAGTAAGGCAGGCCACAAGATTCATTCATTTTCCCAGTACATGCAAATTATGTTGACACCGCATTGTTACCTAATAAATATGCAATAGCATTATATCTAAGAAAACAATGTACATGCCTCAATTAAAAAATACTTTACCACTGAAAAATGCTAACAGACATCTGAGCTGTTGGAAAAATGATGCCAATAAACTTGCTTGAAAAAGAGTTGCCAGAAACTTTCAGTTTTTTAAAAAACTGCCCAGTGTCTGTGGAGCGCAATATAGTCAGACACAATACCATGAAGTGTGCTTGTGTTCAAATGAATTGGGCTCATCCATAGGAAGTCTTAGGTCAGGTGGGGCTCAACCAGGAGGCAAACACAGGTTCAAGCCTTCAAAGACAAAAGACGTATCCATCATTCAGGGGTCCACATAAACTCCCAAACAATCCACTCCTATATCAGATAGACAGCAAAAATTAGGAGCAGGCCCTGCTTGGGTCTCATAATCTGAAGAGCCTGACGTAGTCTCAAAATATTTACATAATTTTACACAGATGGTCTTGCATTTTCGTTTTGCAATGGGCTCTACAAATTACATGCCTGGTCCTGAGATTGGATTAGCCAGCAAAGGGAGCTCTCCTTTGCTCTCCTCATCTTGTGGCTCCCTTTGAAGGACTGGATCCCATCTGCCTGCTTTGTCTCCAGCTCACTACTTCTGCTCCACCATCTTTGTCAACCTTGTTCTCCGCCATCTTTGTCAACCTTGTTCTCGCTCTCTGTCTCTCTCCTTGTCTCTGTGTGTCTCTCTGTCTCTGTCTCTGTCTTTTTGTCTTTGTCTCTCTCTCTTTATCTCTGTCTGTCTCTCTGTCTCTGTCTCTCTCTCTTTGTCTCTGTCTCTCTCTCTCTCTGTCTCTCCCCTCTCCATTTTTTTCTATTGTAATAATCTGCTGGAAAAATGGGCAGCTTCCACAGTACAAATTTATTATCTCTCATCTTTGTGGGAGTCCCTTATGGATCTCAGTAAGGTAAAATCAAAGTATCTTCTCCACCTTAGGCTTGCAGGGGGCAAACTCTTTCCTTGCCTTATCTGACTTTCGGAGCCACCTTTGTTTCCTGGTCCCTGTCCAGCTTCCTCCATCTTCAAAGCCAGCAAGGACAGAGAGTATCTTCCATAGCACCACCCTGATGCTGGCTTCTGCCCCTCTCTTACCTGTGATTATGCAAGCCTTCTAGAGAAATCTCTACTTTAGGGCCAGCTAGCACCCTTGACCCAATCTTCAAACTTAATCTCCTTTTTTTGAAGAAAGCTGCCATACAGCTTCTGGGTATTAGGATGAGGACATCCTTAGGGAAATGTCACTGTTTTAGCTACTGCATGATATATTTTTTTTCCTTTTCTTTCCCAATCTGGGGTCCCAGTTCATCTTGCCCCTCAGTGTGTTAGTGTTGTCTTTAGTTTTTGCATTAGCCATGAAGAGAAACTGATGGAAAAAAGGAAGAGGAAGTGAAGGGAAGAGAGCGGGGAAGGAAGAGGGTAAATGTGTTCATGGACTCTCAAAATTCCTTTCACTTGCTCTATCTTTGTTTAGTACTACTATACATTATATACTTGAAGATCAACAGATGTTAATATTTGAATAAAATATGTCTTGTAAGGAAGTAGTAGAAATCCCACCCATTGAGCAGTTACAATAACTGAGACCATAGGAAAAGGGCTTTTAGAAGTAGACTAGAGACAACCTGGAATACTATAAATGCATCCATACTCCTGCATGTGGAAACTAGAGTCTGGGCCAGACTTATTGCCCAGAGACCCTGGAAAGTCTTCATTTTATTTTTCTCCCAGTTCAAGACCTCCCTTTCTCTGGGGTATGTGGAACCCTAGGGTAAGTGCCAATTTGCCCCCATGTCTTCCTTACCACCATTTCTCCTCCAGCTGGGATTCAAGCATTGCAAATGAGAACCCTTGGGCTGATTGCTAGGAGAGTATCCTGGCATGGAAACTGCTGCCAGCTGGTCTCGTACCCACATCTTTTCAGTAAATTTCTCTCAAGCATATGTACACACACAAATACGCCTTCTGTTGAAGGCAATGAAATAATCTTCTACCACAGAGGCTGGAGAAAATGTGCAGAGCTATGAAGCTGAAGCAGTTTTTTCAGGTCTGTACAGCTTTTGATGGAGTAGGGACCCAATTGTTCCCTCTGCTGAGCAGGTGGGACTTGAATATCCAGCAGGTTGAAGTGATCCCCAGGAGCATTGGCTCAGTGTCAGCTCACCCTATACTTCTTACTTTTTCACAGCACAGCACCCTCTCTGAAATTGCCTATTTGCACTTTTTCTCTTCTTCTTCTTCTTCTTCTTCTTCTTCTTCTTCTTCTTCTTCTTCTTCTTCTTCGGTAAGCACTTATTCTACTGAGCTGTCTCCCTTTTCATGTGTATTTGGTGCTACTGGGTATTGAACCGAGGACCCTGTGCTTGCCAGGTAAGCACTTATTCTACTGAGCTGTCTCCCTTTTCATGTGTATTGGGTGCTGCAGAGCTACACCCCTAGCCCAGGACTACTTTACTGATTGTTGTGCATGTTACATATGTCCTCCTGGGAATGTTAGAATGTTACCTGGGAAATCTGTTTTGTATGCTGATGTGTCACCAGAACTGGTGACTCAGAGGCTCATTCCCCTTGGTTACATGCCACTTATGGGCATAGTGTGTCTTTGTCTTGGAACCTTTGATCACTGACACCTGGAGGTTGGGACGCCTACCTCTCGGCCACAGGGCTGGATGTCTAACCAGACCTCTTGGTCTCTATAATTCTCACTCCTGAGAGGTTGACCTAGATGGAGGGAAGACCTGTTGAGCTAAGTACCTAAGTGAGCTAAGTACTATGAGCTGGTTAGTGCCAGGGCTGAGGAGGCTGCTGGGGGAAGCTGGGATTCCACTGGGACACAACAAGCAAGGAGTCACTTAGAACTCAGCTAGATTGTTACAGGGACTTAGAGGCTGGGCCTGCAGATAGATACAAAATAGGAACTAAAAGCAAGCTGAAGCCTGGCAGTTCTATCTTCCTTTTTGCATCTGTCTCCTTTATTACCTTAAAGCTTTGGATCAAATCCCTACCCAGTTCTGTACATAAGCATGTTAATTGCTTAAGGAGTCTCTTTCTACAAACTAGTACTACTAAGTTTGTAAGCTCTAGTTTTACTTCACTTTCCTACCTTGAAAGTGAAGCATTAAGGTAAGAAGAACTAAAAGTAGTTTTCAGGATTTGTAGGGAATGGTCAGTTTTCTTAATGTTCATTTCTGGAACTCCTGAAGAGATATCTAGAAGTCTTCAGCAATTGTCCTAAATCTTGCTATGCCAGATTCCAGGAAAAACTGAGCACCCCATGATGGGGCCACCCCCATAAACATAAGCAGTTACCTCATGATAGGAATGAGGCTGTCACCCAAAGCTGGAACTGTTATTTCATGATGGGAATTGGCCTGCCCTCTTAGGCAATAGTGGTTCTCCCAGGGGCTCAGAAAACCAGTCTGAGACACTGACCGCCCACACCACAACAGGACCGTGATTACCTACTCTACCAGCTCTGCAAATTCCCCCAGTCTTGCCAACATTCAGTGTTTACCTTTGTTCCAAAGTGAAGAAAGCTCCAAAGCTTTTCTCAGCCTTTCAAAGTCAGATCTTAACCCTGATCTTAACCCTTTTACAAGTGTCTCCAGGCATGGACATGCCAGTTCATTCTCTTCTCCTGCCATACCACTGGCTGGCCTCATGAAGTGAATGACTGAACCTAGCCTTTTGGACTCCCCCCCACCCCCTCCAGAGTTAGGGCTTTCACCCGAAATCTCCAGCAACAACTTGGATGCCTTGAGAGTCAGCGCTGGGCTACTGGAGACACAAAACTTCTTTCTGCTTCCAGGGACAATGAGGGAAGGCTTTCACATATGGGTACTTTGTGCTCAACTTGAAGGGTGAGTAGAACTTCTTCAGGGACCATGGTATTAATCCATAGCAAGCTGAGTTCCAGCTCCAGCAGTTAGCTATCTCAGCCCCCTCAAGACAGCCTCAGTTTCTTTCTCTGATGGGAGGCAGCAGCCTTGACACCTGATGTTGCAGGGTTCACAACAGTGGGGGAGGAGGGGCGGGCTTCTGGCTCACTTTCTGGCCTAGAAGCAATATTGCTTCCTGTTTGCCTGCTCCCATCATCTCCTTGTCACCTCAGCTGGATTCTTGTCCTCTGCCAGCTGAGGTTTGCACTGTGGCTCTGCTTGTACCAAGTTGGAGATTAAGTCCCCTGTACCTCAGCAGGCTCTCCTGCTTTGTGAGCCCTGGCCCAGAGCCCAGGCTGCTCCCTGCCTCCTGTTTTCTTGTCTTTATCATCTGGATCTTAGTGGGCCCAGGAGGCTTGTGGTGACCCAGAACAGCCACCAGTGTGACCTGCCAGCTCTGGTCTCCCTGTGGCTGCCCAGCCTTTCTCACTGCACACCAAGCAGGGTGCAAAGGCCAGTCTGGAGCAGCAGAGTGAAGAGCAAAGTTTTGAGAGGTACCCACGCTGACATCCTCCGCAGACTCCTGTGCTTCGCTCCTCCCCGCCCCCTTCCTTCTTCCCTCTATTTCTCTCAGGGCTCAGGAAGGAGGATGCATGAGCTCATGCCTCAGAAATGCTTTGAAGATGAGAATCACTGAGCATTTTCCCAACAGCCCTCAATTTACTTTTTCAGCGTTCTCTCTGGGTTGTCAAGTCTTTGTAGTTATTTTTATAAATAGCAATCGCGGGCTGCTTCCATTTTTACCCAGGAAAACTCCACCTCTGGCTGGAATGGGCTATTATCCTACAGCAGACAGCCACAGGGCTGCTTTTGCCCCTGTTTCTCCTGAGCTTCCACTTCTTTTCACATCTCTCTTGCTGCCACAGTGCCTCATAGTCACTTTGAATGTCACCCCACTTTCTGTAGGCAGAAAATTTCTCAATTTTTTTTTTTTTTTTTTTTTTTTTTTTTTTTTTTTTTTTTTTTTTTTTTTTTTTTTTTTTTTTTTTTTTTTTTTTGGTACTAGGGACCGAACTCAGGACTTTGTGTTTTAGGCAGAAAATTTCTGATGAGTCCTGATTGCTCTGGTCTTTGCACAGAGCTCAATATGGTGCTCCAGGCCCTTCATAATACAGACACCAAGCACCTGCTCAGTTGTGTTCCTTGCCTTTTTACTACCAACTTGGGCCCAGTCACCTAGAACATCCTATTAACCCCTGAAATTCCTGGCCAGGTATCCAGGCCAGAAGGTGATCAAGTTCAGAGAAAATAGAGTGAGTCTCATAGAAGAAGTGGGAGAAGATGAGAATTTTTGTGCTTCACTGGGCATTTGAATCTCCTCTGTGGGATTTTGGGGCTCTTGTTGGTTGTTTTTGGATAGTGGAGTCTAAATGCTGTCTACTAAGGAAGCATGAGCCCTGGCCTCTGCCTCTCTTCAGGTCCCCTTAACTGCTGGAGTCTCTGTCTGGAAGCTTCTCTTCTTCCTGTGTATTTGGGTGGGTGGATGGGAGTGTCAACAGGGGACAGTCTAGGAAATACACTGCCTTGCAGAGCTTGGGGATGCTTTGGAAGCATGTGAATGACTAGCTTGCAAACTCCATTCTACCCACCCCTGTTTCTAGCCCAGAAATATGTTTCCACAGGCATGCAGCATCTGGAAAGGCAATTCTGCTCTTGACTGAAATGTGAAGTTCCCAGATACTTCCCAGTATGTGTCTTCAATGCCAATGAATTTGCCCCTGGAATCTCTTTTACCTTTACATAGTCTAAGCTGCTGTCAGGGCTAGGGTGTATTTGGCCCTAACAGAGCTGAGTTGGGACATTTATACTGGTTAAGTATAGTTCATTTGTTTTTATTGCTGTAAAATCCACATAGCATAAAATTAAACATTCAGCGTATTCACAATGTTGTAGAACCACCACTTCTGTCTAACTTCAAGATCTATTTATCACCCTCATTTCATCACTGTACCCTTTGATTAGGGACTCTTCATTCCTTCTCCCATTCCCCCAACCTTGCCAATCTGCTTTCTATCTTAATGGGTTATGAGTATAGTGAATTTTGACAGTCAGTTTCTGCTATTCCTAAGTTATTGTTTGTATCTACATATTCTTCCAAAGCCTCATGTGATCATAGGTAGGACCTTTGGAAGGTGACTAGATTATAGGGCAATATAACTGACTTACAATCAGGAGGGAAGGCCTGGTTGGAAGAAGTCACTGTGAGCATGATCTGTATTTGTCCTCATGTTTTCTCTCTTGACTTCTCTGCTTCCCTACCATCTTGCTGTGAGCAGCTTTCTTTTGCAATGGTGTCTGTCAGGCAACTACGGAATAAGATTTGAGCCGATATAAATCATTCCTCTTATAAGTTGTGAGTGTTTCAGGGATAAGAATGTGACTGAGATATATTTTTGTTCCAGGAGTGGGGTTGCTGCTGTGACACCACCTTACCATATGTCTTAGAAGTTTTAAACATGGTTCATGGAGGAGTTTGGAAGCTGGCTGAAGAAGCATCCCTAGAACACTATAAGCTGATATTGCCAGAAAATTCTGTTTAGAGCTCAGAAGACCAGAATGTTGATAAAAAGTGAAATGAAAAGGGCCAGGAGATTTTATGTGGGAGCCAGCATTGTATTAGCAGTTGGACTGAAGGTCACGTATGTTATGCTCTGGCTGAAAAATTTGTCTACATTTTTTCATTCCTAAGATCGAAATTAAGTGTAGCAGACAACTTTGGCTGAAAAAATTTCAAGGTAGCCCAGCATTCAGGCCATGGCATGGGGACTTTTGAGGGCTTTTATCCAGCTCTGAACTAAGAATCAAGGGCAAATGGAACAACTAAAATGCTTTAAAAAGATTTGAGGTTGTCCAGAAAAGAAGCTTCAGTAAAGTTGGGGCATGCAAAGATGGCACAGAGAAGCACTTGGTTGCTGAAAAGATTAGCATTAGAAAGAAGTCAAGTACTTTTGGTCAGAAATAAGAGAAATGACTTAAGAGAATGTGAAGAATTTGCAAGGCCCCACCTTTCTAAGAATCAAAATTTAAAAAATGAAAGACTTTGCCTTGAGAAGGGAGCTTCGGGCTACCATGCTCCAGAACTGAGGTCAGTTAGGATATTGGTGCCTAAGGATTTTGGTTCACAGTGCCCAGCTTTTCAGGAAGTTAGAGATCACTACAGTCATGATTCAAGAGAGCCCAGCTACTGCTCAAACTGGAGATAGACCTTGGTGTGTCATCCAGGTGGTGCTAGTTTTATAGGCATGCAGAATACAAGAGTTGTGGAGTCAAAGAGGCTTCTACCCAGATCTTTTTTTTTTTTTTTTTTTTTTTTTCTGGGACCGGGGTTCAAACTCACGATCTTGCACTTGCCAGTCAGGCACTTGTGCCACTGAGCTGTCTCCCTGGCTCCTTCTACCCAGATCTTAAAAGGGCTAGGAGGCCAAATAGTATGCACCTGTGAGGGTAGTGTATGAGGCTACAGAAGTGAAGACAAAAGTACAGTGGAGACACAGCAAAGTCGGAGAATCCAGGCACCTGGAATGCCTGAAGAAAACTGCAAGGAGTGAGCAGAACCAACCCAAGAGAAAATCTATGAGGGATGCAATCACTGGTAATGCTACAGGGGTGGGGCTAACCAAAGACTTAGAGTTCACATCTCCTTACCACAATTTGCCCCAGCTGCTGGACATGGGCTATAGGAATTAATGTTTGTCTTACTTGGTTTTGATCTTATTTTGATCCTAATCATTTCTATCTTCTTCCTGTTCCCTTTGGGAATGGGAACATTTATCTTGTGTCACTGTATTTTGGAAGTATTTGACTTTCTTTCTGATTTTAATTCGGGGTTCAGAGCTAACAGTTTACCTTAATTCTTAGAACAGACTTTGAACTTAGATTTTTCAGCAATGCTGGAACTGTTAAACTTTGGTTACTCTCAGACATGGACTAAATGCATTTTGCATAAAGAGTTGCTCATGAGTTTTGGGTGACCAGGGGTGTAACATTGTGGTTTATATCTAGATATACCATAAAGCCTCACCTAAGCATAGTTGGGATCTTTGGAAGGTGATTGGATTAGGGTGGCATTGTAGCTGATTTACTGTTAGGAGGTGGAGTCTTATCAAAACATGTGGGTCACCATGGGTGTGTCCCAGAAACTTATATGTCCCTTCCCAGCTCTTTCTTGACCTCTCTACTCTGCTGCTGTGTCATGAGAAGCTCTCCTTTGCCATATCCCTCTGCCATATTGTCCTGCCTTGAAGCAAGCCAAAAATGGACTGAAACATGAGCCAAAATGAACCTTTCCCTCTTTAAATTGTGAGTTTTGGGTATTGTGACAAAAAAGTGACTAAGACACTAAAAATGATGGATGACTATATTAGACACCAGGGGATAAAATACTCCCCCAAAGTTCAAAATGATTGGAATATAGAGTGTGAATTTTAGCCAGAAAGTACCAATCATTAACTTTTAATCAACATCTTTAAATGGCCATAATTGCAGGGGGCAGTAGCTTAACTCTCAGGCAGACCTTGGGGAGCATTTTCTCCCTTTCCTAACACAGTGCTGGGTGCCACTGGAAGCAGAAAGACAGAGGCGTGCGGTGGGAAACACCCCAACCTTGGTGCCTGTTGTGCTGTCAGCTGCTGTGTGCGCTTGGGCATGTCATTTGGATTCTCTGGCTGTCTATCTTCTCCTCTGTCAGGTGGCTGGTGATGTACTACTTACATAGACTCTAACACCATAAGAGAGAAAAATCAAGGTTTAGGTTAGATGGGTCGTAAGGTCCTTTTGAGATTGAGAGTCAAGAGACTTCATGCACCTTCATGTATGATGGAAAGGTGGGGAGGAATCAAGCAACGCAGAGAAGGTGGAGTCTGCCTCAAGCTGTGGTGCAGTGGCTTGGAGTCTCCAGGGTCTGAAGGAGGGAGAGAGGGCCTGGCCTCAAGAGGGAAGACTGCTGCCTTAGGACTCTGTGAGAAGGGAGCATGAGTGGGGCGTGGCAGGGCCTGATCCTGCAGTGTGCATGGTGCCTCTGTGTGTGTGTGTGTGTGTGTGTGTTGTAGCAGTGGTGTGTATGTATATGTGCTGGTAATGTGGTATATGTGAGGTGTATGTGATGGTGGCAATGTCTGTGTACATGATGTATATGATACATGTGTTGGTGGCATGTGTGCTGATAGTGTGTGTGGTTTATGTGTAGGAGAGTGGTTTGTGTATGGGTTGGTAGGGTGCTGTTTGTGTTGGTGGTGGTGGCATGTGTGCATGTGTGTGTGTGTCTGTGACATCCTTGGCAGGACTACTGAAGGTGAAGGCTGTCGAATGCAGTGAGTATAGACCTTGTTTAAATGCTGATTTGAATGAACCCACCATAAGATAAACATTTCTGGAACACAGGAGAATTTGAACATAGGTTGGGTGTTAGATAACTAGGAGAATGTTTGCTGGTTTCGCTGTGTGTGTTAATATGTGAACACAGGCGTGAACAACTTACCATGCTTGTCATGTAAGGAAATGTCTTTATTTTTTAGAGATACATTATGAAACATTTAGCAACATCATGATGCCCAGGATTTTTTTTTCCCACAAACATAAAAATAGAAGGAGCAAGTGCGGCAGAATGGTAATCACTGCTGCTGCTAAATGATGGCTGTCTGAGAGCTTGCTGCGCCATCTGTGGAGCCAGGATCTGGGCAGGAGACAAACCGCTGGCGTCTATTTAAAGCAGAAGACTCTGAGGCTGAGGGCTGCTTCCATGGCACATGGCAGCCTGAGGAGAGAACAAAGAACCCGAGGATTTTGGTCAGACTTGCCAACCCCAAGGTGGAGGGGGAGGTGAGAAGGTGCCGGCCCTGCAGCCTAGGGGCTGGGGCTGTCCCGCCAAGTCACAGCCACACCAGGCCTTCAGAGGTGCAGGTGCAGGGCAGTCACCTCTGCTGGGGATACTCCCCAAGGGTGAAGAACACAGGAGACTGGGTTCTCCCCGCCAAGTCCAGTCTGTACCCCAGAGAGCCTGGGGGTCAGCACCCTGCCCCGGCAGGCAGGGAGGAGGGGCAGGCAGAAGGGGCCAGGCTGGATCCTTGCGCCACTCTCTTGGGGTTTGCCACGCTCCTCCCGAGGGCCTACTTCGTGCATCTCTCCCATCACACTGGAGGCCTCCTGCAGAGACCCAGTGTTGCTCATGGGAAACCCTGGCCAGCCAGGCTCTTGGGCAGCAGTGCCATCAGCGCCATTTGACAGCAGCTAACGCTTTCAGATGCCACCTTTCTGGCAAAGACAGCAAGAATGTTCTGTGTCAGCAGAGCCTCCCACTGCAGGCCTGGAGAGAATCAAGTGCTGTCACTGCAGAACCGTGGGCTTTGTGAAACCAAGGGAGATTTGGCCTCATTTCCCACAGTGGCCCTGTTGGTGGCCTACCTCGAATCCATTTCCCTGTGTGCCCACTAATAGAACTTTGGTTTCTGTGCCCGGCTTAAAAAAAAAAAAAACTTCCCCAGGACTCTTGAAGTTGCTGCTGACCTTGTATTCAGGTTCTCACAGAGGTCTTTAGGAAGGGTGAAACTTCCAGAACAAAAAGGCAAACAGATGCTCTTCCTGCTTCTTCCTGTGTGAAATGTGGGTGTAAGGCCTAGAGAGGCAGCAGCAGTTTTGTGATCATAAGGACTGAAATTAGACACTGGAGCGAGGAGCTGGGAACATCTTTGAGCAGCTTCATCAGCCAGGGGTGTCTACACCAGAGCTCTTGTTAGGTGATTGAAGAAAATCCTGGATGCACTTAGTCTACTGTTTTCTGGTGTCTGTGTTACTTACCATTGAATACCTCCATTGACTCAAAGCAAAAAAATGTCCTTCCTCAAGAAAAGGGGAAGAAGTTAATACATTGGCTGCCAAGAACGAAACTAGCAGTGTGACCTCTGACAGAGCTGAGCACTGAGCAGAGGATAGCTAAGCCAGTGACTGCAAGATGGGTGTGGACAGAGTGGGTATCTGAGTAGTAATTGATGTGTGAGAGGTGACTCCCTGCCCCTCAGGAACCAGCAATGAATATTAACAGAGGCCTGATGTCCTAAGAAATTACTTCCTGGCGTCACAGTAAATATAAAAGTAGCCTCCACAGGAGAATCTGTGAGTTTGTGCATTTCCCAACAGATAACAGGACTCTGAGGGACAGGTGTGGCACACACACCAGAGGTGACCCCAGCCATGGTCATAGCTAGTGAAGCGCCCACCCTCTCTACTCAGAAGTAGGGGAGAGTGGGACTTGCTCCTAACTACTAGTGTATGGCAAATGTAATGGATGTCACCAGTAGATGCATTGTGTGGGACACCTGTTACATGCATGCATGCATGCACACAGGAGTGCAGCCCTGAGCAGCCCAGAATGAAAGAGAGGCTCATTGGCTCTGAGGAAAGAAGCTGCCCTGTGGAGAGGACTCCATGGAGGAAACCATAGTCAGCTTCTAGAAGTTGCAAAGAGCTTCTGCCAACAGCCAATAAAGGGGATGATGACTTCTTCCTGTACCTATAAGGTGATAACTTATGGCTACTGAGTGATGCTGTGAGACTCAGGGCCCTCTGAAGCCAGCCCTCTCCAGCCACCTGCAAGGGCTGCAGCCTGTGGGCCCCGACAAACAGGAGACCAGCAAAGCCACGCCCAGGGCTGGAGATGTAGAATGTGTGGCATTTTACACCCAGCGATAAAATGAGCCCAAAGGGAGAGAACAAAGGTGCTTTGGTGACAGTGAGGAGTCGGTGGAGAGCGTGTCCAGGCTGGACTTCTCCACTTATTCACTCACTGGCCACTTAGGGGCATCTGCGGCTCTGTGTCAGAGCATGAGGCTTTGCTTCACCCTCTCTTCCTCCTACATGGCATAGCCGCAGTAGGGACCTTCCTACCTAGATGTGGCAATGGGGACAGGAAGGGGAGTTCCAGGTGCTGGTCCTCACAAGCAGGGCCAGCCTCTGAACACACATGACTCGATCGGTCATCCCAGGAACCAGAAAGGGGAGCTTCAGCTGAACCATCACACAGATGCACAACCTGAGGTCCCTCGGGGTACCAGGGCTTCTAAGAAATTAAGTCAGCCCCACTTAAGCTGGGTAAGAATTTGGCTTAGGGAAAAGCCAGGTCATCTGAGCTCATGTGGCCTACTTAGCAAGCTGCCCTCCTCGCCTTCCGTGCCTTCTCCTTTCCCCTCCACCTCTTCTGCTTCTTATCAGAAGCACAGCCCTAGCAGAGTTAAAATATTACAAATTTTTAAAAATACAACATGGTCATACCAGATGGCAAATTGCAAATGAGATACGTGTCCAGTGCACCCCTCCCCCGTTCCTTGCCAGCATGTGCTCCCCTTCTGTAGTAGCATTATTAGACTGTCCCTTCAACAACTTCTAAATTTGAACCTGGTGCCAGTGCCTTTAGGCTGCATTCCTCTGCATTGCTGTTTGGGTTCAGGGAAAATGCAGTTGGAGCATGGGGCCTTTTTTTTTATTTTATTTTTCTGCCCAGAGTTCTGTATTTTTCTCTTCACTGAACCCAGAGGAGGTCTGGGAGGAGGGAGCAGGAACAGAGCTCCCCAGAGAGTTCGCATGAAGAGCCATTTAGTGCAGGCATGGGTATAGCTGGTGGGCAAGTTTGGGGGTCTACAGAGAATGGCAATAGCAGGAAGCCGTTCTACTCTCAGGACAAGGGGCATGGGCAAAACTGGTGGTAACGGAATCCAGAGGGATCGCACAGTCAGGACACAGGGAGAGAGCAGAGGAGCATCTCCCAGCCTGGCTCCTTCCCTTGCTCTTATCTCCCACGTGGTCTCCTGCTGTTCACCATACCTTGCAGCCAGAGGGCGAAGGAGTCAGGCTGGTGTGGACCCCCTGGGTCAACGGGTCAACGCTTGGGGGCACAGGACAAGGCCAAGTATGAGTCTGGAAGGAGAATCACCACCTCACATCCAAGACTTGTCCCATGTCATTAAATATCCCTTGGAGATGAAGGTCTTAATGGCTAAATAACATTTCATCAGATGGTGGGTCTAGAGTTTCTTATTTTTGGTAACAGCTTTGATATTAGAGGACAATTGGATCATCCTGTGTTCAGTTGGTGCCACAGCTATCTCTGGCCTGCTTGCTCCCCCACATCTGCCACTTTCTGTTAGTGGATTGACGTCTCAGCCACAGCCATCTTAAGAGACCCTGCAAAGCCTCATGGGACCCTCAACTCCAACCTTTCTTTGCCCAGTTACACGTCAGGACAAGGCTTGGGCGGTTCTAGAAGAAAATGCAGGGGTAGGTTCAGGACAGAGAAGGGAAAGTAGTGTGCAGGGGTGGGTCTCAAAGGTGCCCACTGCCTAGAAAGCTGTTTAAGGCCAGGAAGCGCCCGGTCCTCCAGGCTCTGCCCCTGCCCTAGCTCGCGACTGGGCCATGGCAAGCTTGCTCCCTCTGCTGGCCAACCAGGCGCCTGCAGGGAGCCGTGCCCAGCAGGCTGAGGCAGCGTTAAGTATCAGCTCAAGAAATTGCTGCTGGGCTCAGAGCACCTAAGAGACGCTTGAATTCATCTCCCTGCGATGCACTATCTTGATGAGAGCAGGATCTGACACTTAGTGGAAACTGAACTTGGCAAACTGAGGTGGTTCAGCGCCACCTCCTCCAGGAAGCTTTCTACAATCACATCTCCCAAGCCCTCAGTGTAATCTGTGCTCTGACTCAGGTGAACAAGAAAAAGTCACTTTATTCTATCCTAATTTTCCCGTTTCTGTTTGGAACTTCCGCAAAGAAACGTCAGCAACCTGATTTCCATCATCTCAGGACCCTCCTTGGAACGGTGTCCTAGCGGGAAGCGTAAGCGGCAACTCTGAGCAGCGCTGAGGCGTAACAACCATCAGTCCTGTGCCCTGCGTTGGCAGGCACCTCCTAAGCTGCTCCTGGGTGGTAGCCAGGCGGTCCCCAGGAGAGGCTCCCTGTTCCTGATGGCAGGGCCCCTGTACCGAGCGCATCTGGACTCCTCGGGATCACTCTGAGGACTTATTGCTGCACAGGGGCCCTGGGATTTCTGAAAGACAGTGAGCTCGATTCTGTCCTTCCCTCCCTGCCCTCAACCAGGTGCCACCCAGGGCCACAGGACCAAGCTCCCTCTGTGCTACATCCCATCAGCCCCCAAGCTCTTGCTCCTTCCCAGGGACTCAGTCAAGGGGCAGAGCCCGGAACTCCTCTTCCCTCCCACTCTCCCCCTTGGTGCAGCACAAGGAGCCTCAGGTGGATTTCACGAAATCTCGCGTTACCTTCTGCTCTTCCCTCTCAGATCTTCGGTCCGAGCCCAAGTGAGTATCTGTGCCCTGGAAGTCCACGAGGGCCTTTGGAAAATGAAAGATGCAAAGAAGTTACGTCTTCTTTTTTAAATGTATTTAGTACGGGGTCTACAGGTTCTCACTACACAGATCGGCCTTGTAGCGATTCTCCTGTTTTCAGCCTCCCGAGCACTACTAGGGATTACAGGTGCGTGCCACCACGCCCAGTCTCAATAGCCCTCTCAGTGCACCCTGGGGATGGCCAGCACGGCACCCTGAGGATCAAACTCCAGTTCCTGTGTCTGCCTAAGCAGGTGCCTTAGTCCACTGAGCTATCTGGCTGGCCCTGCAGCTGCCATATATATTATATATACTATATATACAATACCACATATATATATATATATATATATATATATATATATATATATATAATTTTTTTGTGGCTGGCTCAGCCCACCCTGGGGGCAGGGCTAGCAAGGCATATGGTGCCAGGGATCAAGCCACAGTCCCTCAGCTTTGCTTAAGCTTGCCTGAACAGGTGCTTGATATCCCTGAGCTATCTTGCCAGCTCAAATGTATATTATTTTCATTGCTCCATAATAATTGAACATATTCGTGGGATATGATGTGGTATTTTTGTCCATATGTACCATGTGCAATGGTCTGATCAGGGTGATTGGCACATCCATCAGATTTCCATGACATTTGTCATTTGTGTTGGGAGCATTCACAATCCACTCTACCAGCAATTTTGAAATATTCAATAAATATTTCTTAACCATGATTACTCTACTGGCCTATAGGAAAATGGAAGTTATTCCTCTCTCCAAGTTGCACCGTGGTGCCCATTAACGTCCTCTCTTTGGTCTGTCCCATCCCCATACACTACTCCACTTCTTACTTCAACAGATCCTCCCTTTAGCTGCAACGGACAGGTGAGGGGAGATACCAGTGTCCTGCTTGTTGTTGCCATCTCTATTCCTAAAGCAGGCACCAGCAGTGTGAATGGGGAGAAAGGAAAAAGAAGATAAGAGAAAGACAGATAAATCACTGTTTCCTAAACATCACGCTCTGCACCCCTCTCTTCAGATCTCCACTTCTATGTGGGGCCCTCCTAGCCCTAGGGTTGAGTCAGGACTGTGGCTGCTCCTAGATCCTAAGGAGGAGGCTGTGAGTCCCTTGGAGCATAGTTGCCCCTGTAACCCAGCCCCCAGCACAGGCCTGAACTGAAGGAATCACAAATGCGTGGATTTAGTAAAGACCTTTGTTACAGCCAGAAAAAGCAAGCCTTAATGAAAGAGACACAGAAACAGTGAGAGGCAGAACAAATACAAGCCAAGGCTCATACACCTCCTGGGACAGAATCTGTCTTTACAGAGTGCAACTTGACCAAGAACTGGAGCCCTGGGTGTGGGGAGAACTTCCCCCTGGGGCTTCTGTTTTGCTGAGGGCCAGCAGCAGGGCTCTCAGGTCTGGGCAGCACAAGCAGAAGGATGAGGGTCTTGGTGCTGGATGATGCTTTATTTTGAGCTCAACCCAGCGGTGGGTGGACTGTGGATAAGCACTCAACCTTTCTGTCTTGTTTTTCTCATTTCTAAAGTGAAGATAAGAATGTCCCCATGCTAGTGCTGGGGATGCAGCTCTGTAGAGCAGGTGCTTAGCAGGTGTGACATTCTGGTTCCATCCTCAATACTAACTGAACAACTGAAACCCAGAATCACCAATTTCAGCACTTGTTGTGAGGGAACAAAATAAATAGGACCTCTGCCCTCAGGGAGGTCGCTGCCTGTCATGAATTACATCTGAAAGGCTCACATGATAGGGGCTTAGTCCCCGATGCAGCAATGTTCACAGGTGATGCGCTTTGGGGAAGTGATTGGATCATGAGCGCTGTGACTTCCAAGTGGATCAATCCACTGATGAGTTCATGGCTGAATGGACTTTGTAAGAAATGAGGGCTAAGAGGATGGAGTGGATCTCTGGAAGGGCAGCTTTGAGGGATATCTTTTGTCTGGTTCCTTTTCTTCCTGTGTCTCTGTCTGTCTCTGTTTCCTCTGTCTGTCCGTCCATCTGTCGGTCTGTCTGTCTCTGCCTCTCTCTCCCTCCCCCCATCTGTCAGGAGGCCAGATGTGTTTGTTTCTGCCATTGTGATGCTCTCCCTTGACACAGCCCTAGAAGCAGTGGAGCCAGCTGACTGTGGACTGAAATCTCTGAGACTATGAGCCAAATAAACCTGTTCTCTTCTCAGTTGACTTTCCTAGGTATTTTGTCACAGGGACAAAAGGCCGACTAACAGCATCCTCAAGGAGGGAGACAAGAAGGGGCTCTCAGGAAGAGTGACAGAGTCAGTGATAGGGAACTAAGGGAGAAGCAGAGGACAAGGTGGACAGGAGAGGATGATGAGACAGGGTCCCTGGAAGTCAGCTCTGGTGCTACAGGCAGAGGGGACAGATGGCAGCTATCAGGTGAGAAAGAATCACACCTACACCTATAGAATTGGATCTCTAAAGTGAGACACTGGGAGACATGAGACAGAGGTAGGGGCAGCTCAGCCCCTCAGTGCTGTGAAGGGGCTTGGTTATAGCCAAGTGAGCTGTGATCTGCACATCTATGGTCTGTGTGTCTAGCCTCCTAGGGAAGCCAGCACCTTGAGCTGTCAGCACCAGCCTGAAGAAGGCAGGTCAGGCCTACACTGGCCATGGAGACCAGGAGACGTTATCCTCTTTGGTGTGGGCTGCTTCCCCTAGAAATGCACACTTCTACAGAGTGCAGAGCAAACAGGCTTCTGACCAAGGTGGGAAAGCTCTGGCCCTTCCTTCAAAAGCCCCTGTGCAGCATGCCCCTTCCCTGCCTCTCTAGTCCCCCTACTTCTCTTTCCCACTGTTGATGTAATTCAAATATGACAGACACTTTCTCTCTGCCCAGACTATGTCCCCAAATTTCTATATGGCTCACTCCTTTTGCTCCGATGTCACCTTCTCAGTGTCAGCTGTCCTTGGCCATCCTGTTCAGGAAAGCACTTGCTCCCACAACACAGCACTGCCCATCCATCCTGTCCCACGGCAGACCTTGCTGTGTTCTTATGTATCCCTGTTAATCATCGCACTAGGATGTGAAGGCAGGGATTCTCATCCAGTACTCTTCCTCCAGAGCCTGACAGCGTGCTAGCTAGTACATGCTCAGTGAACACGAGCTGAGGAGTGAAGGTCTGGTGAAGGGTTTTTTTGAGGGGTGGTGGTGGTGGCTGGCTCAGGCTGCCTTAAAGGCAGGTCTGGGGATTGAATACCCATCCCCTGTGCCTGACTGGGATTGCCCATGCAGTCGCTTAAACCACTGAGTTAACCTGTAAGCCCCCAGGGTCTGGTGGTAGAGACATGGCAGGCTTGTGTCATGTTCCCTACCTAGAGGTCACTGTAAGGTCAAAGTGACACCAGCAATAGATGTTCTTCTCACCTCCCAGCCTCCTGGACTTATAGCATTCTCTATAATGATCTCAGCAGCTGTCCACCAGCCACACCCTTCCCTTGCTTGGGGTCAAATCCTTACAGGTTGGGGCACTGCCACCCTTTACCATGCACTGTGGGCATCCTGGGCCAGACCCTAGGTAAGCAGTGCTGGTGGGCCTAAGGCACGGGTACTGCAGAGGGCTGTTTGCATCTGAGAACTCTGGAAGGTTCACAGTCAGTGATCTAGTGGATGCTCCACAGACACAGAGTGGTTGGGTACAGACTCTGGCCCCACCCCTGGTTGAGCTTCTGCCAGCTGTTGCTCAGCTAGGGTTCAGTAGCTGTAGCAATGCTAGGCTGCAAACCTGTGCAGGGTGCTGCGAGCAATGAGTACGTGCACAGCTGGCCCCCCTTCCTTTATACGCCAGATGTTGAGGTTCCCAAGGTAACACCTGGCTGAGAGGATCACAGCAAGATGCATGGCCCGTGCCCCCTTCCCTTTTTAGTACTCCTCCCAGTAAGCTCCCGACATGATAATCACAAGAGATTACCTCCAGGATGCTGGGAAGTTGGTCTGTAGCTGGTAAGTGCACCCCACAGTCCACACTTGTCCCCTGAGCCTCTCAGTGTGACTTGGCTTGGGTCTCTCTCGGGCCTGCAGATCCCACTGTGCAGTTCATCGCCCTTGCCGCCCTGCTCTCCTGTCTTCTCATGCATCCATCTGCCCCTTCGCCGTCACTGTACCCTCAGCGGGCCAGGTGCCCAGACAGGTGCCCAGGATGCTGTCGCCAGCCATTCACAGCCCAGCTGGGGGAGCCAGACAAGGAGCCAGACAGCACGCGGTGTGAAGAGTGCATGGCACAGCGCGCCAGGCTGCCATGGGAACAGAGGGGAGGGCTGCAAGCACACGAGTGACAACAGCGCCATATATCTGTGGTCGTCTCGGCTTTTCAAAGAGAGAGGTGTGAAAGGTGGGGGAGGCTAAAGAGCAAGAAGGGGAGTTTTCCCAGGCCCACTTGGTCAGCCTTCCAGAGCTGTCACTTTCTTTGAGCTCATGATTCCTCCCTGGGGAGCACGAAGACACACTCACACACCTGTGAGCAGGTGTGCTTAAAGCTCAGAGTGGCACGACTTTCCTGCTGTTTGCTTTCCAGCGAGAGCTGGCACTGGGCATGAAGACCCAAGCGTTATGATTGCAGGACGCCTGGAAAAGCCAAGTCCTCACCTCCTATGAAGGCACCACCCTGCAACCCACCACTTTCTCATGCCGTGTTTAAGCACCATGAGTTTAACCTTTTCGGGCCTTGCACTCCAGTGTGAGATGGCAGCAGGATGGGGCAGGCAATGCTGTGGTGATGAGGGACCCCAGCTGTGTCTTGAAACCCCATGGGCTTATTATTGGCACCCACTATGTGTCCATCATGCAGGAGGATCTACCCCTGCCACCTTCATGTAGGGACCCAGTTTGTGTCGCTCTCTCAGGGAGATGGAAGATGGAGAATGACCCTTGAGTGCTTCACGTGGAAGTGACCTTTAGCACAGACAGGCTCCACTGCAGCTCACATGGCCATGCCCACCTTGAAAGCAGAAGGAGGGGTAGCACCAGATGAACACTTGGCCAGATCTTTCTGCGCTTCTTCCAGGAGGGAGAATCTGCTGGGCCTAGTGATGCCTCAGTGCATATATGTGAATAAATGCAGTGTGTGGCATTGGTAGTACATGTGTTGAGTGTCATGTGAGTAGTGTGCCCGTGTGGAATGTATGAGTGTGTGTGTGGTAAGCATGCATACGTGTGTAGGTTATGTGTGCTATGTGTGTCTGCATGTAGTATGTGGGGTAGCATGTATATGTATGTGTATATTGTACGTGTTTATATTGTGTGACATGTGCTACATATGGTTGTGTGTATGTATGTGGTGTGTGGTGCTGTGTGTCAGTGTATGCAGAGTATATAAGATATGGACATATCTGTGGTATCTGTGGTGTGTGGGGGCTGTGCATGTGTTGTATGTGGTATGTGTGCAGTGTATGTAGCTGGCGTGGGTATGTACATGCATGCCTTCTGTGGTAGTGGACAGAGGCCCTATGGGTGGCCACGTGTGCCTTCACAGACCTTGCCAAGGCCTGGCTGAGGCCTTTTCTTCTGAAGGGGCTGTGTGGGTTGAGAAGCTCTCAAATATTTAAGAACACCACTGGAGGCTGGGCATGTTCTTATGCAGGGCACACAGGATCGCCTCAGGATAGCACCAGCAGGAACAGCAGCTTTCTGGGTCTCACAGAGCAGTTCTCAGGGAAGCCTGGGATTCTGCATTCCATAGGAACATAGGTGGTGTACAGCTTTTTTTCCCTATAGTAAATTTCATTTTATGATCTACCTTCCTTTTCTTGGAGAAAGTTCTAGAAGCCAGACCTTGAGCCAGTGTCACATAGGGACAATGTTGTGACTGAAATACCCAGCAGGGGGGTCCCTGTGTGCCAACATAGGCTATTGCTTCTATCCATGCCCTAAGAGCACTCCAGCCTGTGTGGAGCTCCTTATGGCCTCCAGGAGGTTTGGCACTGTGGTCCTGTTCTCCATCTTCATGGGGAAATAGCACAGGATACACATGTCCCCATTCTGTCTTGGGTCACTACCCTGACCCCACCCTGAGCTGGTGACCATGGATGAATTGCTCAACCTTTCTAAGCTGCTGCTTCCCAGCTGTGACCCAGGGAATAATCCGTACCTTTCTTTAGGGATTTCTGTGACGGTTAAATGTGACGATAACACAAGGACACTGCCTGCTTTCCTACTTGGGAGCTGTGCTATTGTTCTATGGAAGCAGCGCCACTGTTGGTCTGGGAAGAACCAGCTGAAGGAGTCACCTCTGTGGGGCATCAAACTCCAGCTCCAGCTCTGCCATCTCTGCCAATGATCACCCTAGCTTCAGCCTCATTGAGGGTGATCAGGGCCTGGTCTCCTGAGGCTGAGGTTTGCTGGCCTCCTTAGTGGTCCCCACGTCCCTTTCTCCTGTCCTCCCCCTGGGCTGCCGATTCTGCCTTCCTCAGGTTAATGTAACCTCTGAATAATTTAGCAAATGTCCTCTTGCTCAACTGAAGATCTTGTCATGAGGCAAAACAAAGTCTATTCATATGTATGCAAGCATGTTCCCAACAGCTGCCACTAGCTTGGCAGCAGATGGCTCCTGACATTCGTTTGGCAGGGAGAGACCTGAGGGCTGTATTCGAATGGGTTGAATAGGAGCTGGAAGACAGGAAGCTGTAGGGTGAGGCACTGGGTCTGAGCCCAGGTGCAGTTTGAGCCTTGTGCCTGGGCCTCTGCACGTTTCCCCTGCACTGCTGCATCCAGACCCAGGGCTGGGCACATGCCTAGCAGGTTGGGCTGGCTCTGAGGAGCAACGCCTGGGGCAGCCTCCAGCAGCAGCTGAAAGCACTGTTGGAAGGTGCTGGGGCCCCTTTTATGGCGAAAGCTGAGCTGAGCTGACCGTTCTACCTTCAGCAAAAATTCCTGAACAGTACCTTTGTGTTAGGGATCAGGAACGGGGGTGAGGGGGAGGTGGGGGTTAGGTGTCATCCCTGGCCACCTTCAAAGGTCCAGGCCAGGGCGGAGTCAATCAGGACTGCACTTTGAGAATGCAGTCTAGGGCACTGCTTTCAGCCCTGCCTCACCAGGGACACTTCTACAGATTCCACACTGAGCTGGCTCAGATGCAGTCACTTCTTAGCAACTGGGCCTTGGGCAAGGAGTGACTGGTAAAGCATAGGCTCTAGGCCTATACTGTTCAAGATGTTTTACGAGTATTGGCTCATTGGAGGCAGGGGTGGCTATTGTCATTCATAGCTGTCAGGGAGACCAAGGCACAGAGTTCCAAGGTGCAAGCCAGAATCTTAACCTAGGTGGTCTGGGCTCTGAGACCAAAGGTTGCCTGGAGAGGAACCTGCAGATTCACCCCATCAAAAGCCCTCTAGGTGACCCCAGTTATTCAGGATTCTGTTCCAAGTTTTTCCAGTCTTAGCAGTTTGGTAGAGATGTGCAGGCTTGGGCTTTGTGGCCTGGCCACAAGCAGCGAACTGGTGGGGGCCTCCCAGCCTGGTGCTTTAACTCTGACATGGACCCTCTCAGGGAGTTTCTGCTCAGGGACCAGGGAAGCAGGGAGTCCCAGAAGACAAGGATCTTGGCCTTTTCATGTTCTGGAAAATTTACACTGTCGGTAATTTGGAAATCCAAGCCAGTGAGCAAGTGAAGAGTACCCACTGGCTGGGCTGGGTAAAGTCAAGGTGGGCACAATTACAAGGTCCATGCCTAACCAACCAGCTTGTCTCCTGCTGTGGCAGCTGCCCTGCAGCCTCGTGCACTGAGCTCTGGAGGGTGGGCCCTGTGGTTCACTTCCCTAGCATTCTTTTCTGTGGCTTTCTGTCAGGTCTGAGCACCTCTGTGGATAGCTCCTCTGCTGTCCCCCCAGGGCATTTCCACACCTTTGCTAGTGAGGTATGCATCTCACTCCGCAGGGAGGAGCGGCTCCTCACAGCTGTACTCTTCTGAGTTCTCTCATAAACCAGTCCCTTGTCATGCCTTAGACAGTAACAATTCTTCATCATGAACACCCCATCTAAATTATTGTGTATTTTCAGACCCAATCTGACACAAAAACCATACACATGGCCTCGTTGCTGGCTTTTCCGCAGCTCCTTCCTCTGGCACACTTCCCCTACTACCATGGATTTGGGTCAAGAGCATGACTGCTGGAGCCAGACCACAATCAGAGGCCGTAACCTGTGCTGGCTGTTGGGAGGCCTTTCCCTCTCTCCATGCCTTGATCTTCCTGTGTGTAAAGAGAGATGGCTTAGTCTGTTTCTGCTGCTGTAACAAAATACCCTAGACTGAGTAATTTATGAATAACAGAAATTGATGTTACATCATTCTGGAGGCTGGGCCACCCATGATCAAAGTGCCAGCAACTTGGATGTCTGGTGAGGATCTGCTTATTTGAGACAGTGCCTTTTATGCATTTGCACATGATGAAGGGACAAATGAGTTCTTAGGGCTCCTTTATGAGGGCCCAAACTGTTTATGAGGGCAGAGCTCTCCTAGCTTAATCATCTTTCCAATATCTACTTGTTAATATTAACACATTGGGGATGAAGGTTCTTTTTTTTTTGGTGGGGTGTACTGGGACCTTGCACCTGACAGGCAGGCACTACCCAGCCCTGGGGATTAAGTATTAATCTCTGAATTTTGGAAGGGAAATGTTCAGATTTCAATAGGAGATTACAGAATTATTACAGGGACTTCATGAGCAATGCATGTAAAGCATTTGGCACATATTAAGTTATGTAAATACTGACATTACCTCAACTTCTTTCAACCCACTCTTCAGTGTTTTGGCAACAGGCCCACCACCTCTGGGCAGTCCCTTCCCCCAGGCTGAGTTAAGCACCCTCTCTGTGCCCCTTACACTGCTTCACTGCGCTGATCTTGCACATTGTTGCAGGAGAAAGACTTGTCAGATAGTTTCTTCTGGTGGGACTGCATGCTCCCTGAGGCCAGGTAGATGGCTGAGAAGCTCACATCCCATCTGTGTGTGAGGGACTGACTGTGTAGTTCAGCTTCTTTGAGAATCAGGCACCAAGGGTGCCACGGGGAAAAGACCTAGAAGGACCAAGGAATAGGGGACAAGTAGCAGTATGGACAGCTTTCAGACCAGGGTACAGGGCTGGTACCTGGAGAGGAGAGGGCAAGGGAGGCTCTCAGAGTTTGGACAATTTTAAAAACTTCAATGACTGGGCCACTGGGGAGTCCCTGAACCAGTCATCCACTGGGGACATCACACAGCTCACCTGGCGTGGGAGTGCCACTGTGCTCTAGCACTGGCTGAAGGCAGCTGGTGGCACAGGCCTACATGGCAGTGGAGGCGGTGCTGGAGAAACAACAGCTGGCACCATCAGTCAGCACTGCTCCTGCAGCAGGTACCATGGTCATCACAGCTGCCAGCAGACAGAAGCCTGGTTGTACCTCAAGAATGCAGGCCCAGAAAGAGATGTGCAAGGATTTGTCACCGTGATGCAGAAGGACGTAGACCCACGTCCCTCTGAGTAGGTTGCTGTGTATGCAAGCACACATATACCAGAAGCAAGAGCTTGCTACTTGAATTTCTAAAATCACTCCAAATCCTACCATAACAATTATGTTCAATTTTGTGAACTTTCTCCCAAGTTTACCATGTTTACATTATTGTAATCATCCTGCAGATAGTACTTCAAATTATTATTATTATTATTATTATTATTATTATTATTATTTTTGAGTTACCAGGGATTGAACTCAGGACCCCGCACTTACCAGGCAGGTGCTTATTCTGCTGAGCTATCTCCCTGGTCCCCTTCATGTGTTTTTGAGACAAGGTCTCACTATACTGCTCAGGTTGGCCTCAAATTCATGGTCCTCCTGCCTCAGCCTGAGTCTTCAGATTACAGGTGTAGATCACTGTGTCCAGTTTTTAAGTATTTGCTATTTATAACAAATTTTCCTTCAGTGTTCCTACTATATTTTTCATAATGACATGCTTTAGTGGCTGAACAATATTCACAATTTCTTAAGTCACTGTTGTTCAACTTTTCCTTCATTCCTACTTTGAAAAGTACTTACACGTAGTTATTTATTTATTGGCAGCTGTGGGGATTGAGCCCAGGGCCTCACGTACACTAAGTGTCTTGCTTACTTTTCCTGTTGCTGCAACAAAATACCCTACACCCACAAGTTAAGGAGCCAAGGTTTACTTTGGCTCATAGTTTGCAGTTGTTTCAGTCCATAGCTGGTTGGCTCCAAGGCAGGGTGGCAGTGCAGAGAAATAGCCCATGGCAAGTAGGCAGTGAAAGCCAGTTAGCTCTCTTCCTGTCCCTTATGTGTATGCAGGCTAACTGCCCTGGGGCAGGCACAGCATTCACACCCTTAATCCTAGCCAAAACTATCAATCAGAAGACTGATTGGGTCATCGTACACTCTTACTTCTAGCACCACACTCTAGATCCAGCCACCTCTAAAAAGCACACCTTATGGCTGCATGAAGCTCGGGGGCGGGGATGGATATCTAGACACAAAACCTAACAGTCCGAAACCTCCTTGGGGTGCCATGCTGGGGCAAGTCTTGATACATGGGCCTTTTGGGGCCCAAACCAAAGGCAGATTACACTAGGCTAAGAACAGCAGAACCAGAACCATCTCAAAGAATCGCCAAGAGCAGATGCTGTGTCTGTGTTAGCTAAACTTCACTGAGTGTTTTAGTGTTCAAATATGACCACTACAGTGGAGTAGAAGTTACATGAGTAGTATCTAGATGTCTTCGCAAGCCTTGTGCAGTCTTAGATGGGGCTTTTTCTGAGGTGGCTGCATCTAGAGTGCAGTCCTGGGATTCAGGGCACGTGATTACTCAATCAGCTCCCTGACGGGTACTTTCCTCATCTTGGTGGCCTCAAAGGACAGAAAGAAGCAGTTAAGGGCTCTTATTGTTGTGCTACCTTCTGGCTGCCATGAGCAGTTCTCTTCTGTGAAGCCACCCTGCCTTGGAGCTGATTATGGACTGAAACCACCACAAACTGAGAGCTACATAACTTTTCTCCCCAGAACTTTGGGTGTTTGGTATTTTACTTCAATAAGGAAAGAACTAAGACACCGCTACCCTAGTTCCCTCTTCTCCACACTGCAGTCTTCCCGAGATCACCTGGGTCCTTTGAGTTGCTGCTGCCAGATAATTTCCTAATGGGGTCAACAGATAGCACACTTAGAACTGCCAACTGGGGCTTTGACAGGCTGTAAGTAGAGCCATGTTAAGCAGCTGTGAGATCCAGGGGAGGCGCCATCTCCAAGAGGTGCTGGTACTTGAGGAGCAGATCCAAAACCTGAGCACCATGATCCTTGTATCACTTAAAAGCACAACACAGGGAAGCATTCTTTTGTAGTTCACCATGTACTTTCTCTGCAGTAGCTTCATTGGACAGGACATGCACTGAGGACACTAGTGGGGACAAAGGCAGTGGGCCAGTGAGGGGTACCAGTGGGCAGAGATAATGCCTGCACCATGCCCGAGTCTCTCTTCCTTGTATGTTGACTGTGGCTAGATGTGCATGTGTGTGTGACTGTGTGGCAGTGAGGTCACACACACACACACACGAACACTTCAGGAGTCAAGGTTTTGGGGGCAGAGCATATGTTTGAGGTGTAGGAAGAGCCCAAGAATGGAGACAAAGACTGGCTTGGAGCAGAGAGAGAAGCAGCCATTTCAGAGGTTTGCTCTCACCCATACTGGGGCTACCTCTTTGTATTAGTCTCTCTTCCATTGCTATCACAAAATACCCAAGGTTGGGTAATTTGTAAAGAAATAAGTTTATCTGGCCTATTATTCTGGAGGTCTAAACACACATCAGCCTCTCTTCATCTTGGCAAGGACCTAATGGTACATGACATCACAATCATGAGTGCATACAGGAGGTCACATGATGGGACCAGAAGCCAGCGAAGAGGGACCAGTCTTGCTCTTTTTAAAGAACTTGTTCTCTCCAGAGCTCACTTTGAGAGATAATCATTAATTTTTTCTAATGGTAATAACCTAATCCCTCTTCTATTGGGCCCAACCTCCTAGCCCTGCTACACTAGTGACCAAGTTATCAACACAAGAAACTTTAGAGAACAAAGCTTATTCAAACCAGAGTACTTCACATTTTGGGCAGCTCAGCAAGAATGCCTGACACTGCCACCTTGGCTCCTTCCATGACGAAGTATAGACAGATAGGAGTGGAAAATGGCGAAGTGGAGCTCTTCATGTCCAGACCCCAAAATGCATTTCTCCTGTGGTCAGGTGGCCCACACAGCTTTATCACCTGTGATACACAGAAGCAGCTGGGTGACGGCCCAGGGAGCCTGGTGAAGCCTTATCTGCCAGGGTAGACTCATTCAGTCACTGCCTCATCTACCCTGTCTCTGCTTACCAATTCCATACCCTGTGATGTCCTAGGTACTAGAAACCTGTGTGTCCCATCTTCAGGTGCTGAGTCTACCTGGGTTAGTGCAGGGATCTGCAAGCTGTTACAGTGTACTAGGTTCCAGTGCTGAGAAGGATCTAGCAGATGTGCCATGCACTGCCCACCCTTCCACTCCAGCTGGCCCACTCTCCTCTCAACGATTCCTGTCAGGAACTTTCTACCACCACTGAATACCCTTCCCTGGTGTGGCCTAATCCCTGTGCCCTGAGTTATACCAGAATCAGGACTCATTTCCTCAAAACTCTTCCAGGGAAAACATAATTTATATGAATCATGAAGCCAGTTAAGCCTGGCTGTCAATCTGTCTTCATTTTAACCTGTCAAGGCATCCTGCCCAAGGATGAAAACCCTTGGGGGTTTGTTCTGCCCACCATTGGCTCAAGAAAGCAAGCAGGACAAAGAAACAGCTCTGCTTGGGTTCAAAGTGACCCAATGCAGGTCTACTGCCACCACTTCCCTCTGTTCTCCTCAGTGTCCTGCGTTTCTCTTGCCCAACTCCTCTCTAATTTTGACTGGGCTCCATACCCAAGAGGGAATGCTGTGGGCTTCTCATTACAGACTATTCTGCAATGGCCTGTTCCTTCTGCTGCCTTCTGGCCTAGCTCTCGCTGGGTTTTAGAGATGCTTTCCCTCTTTCCAGTGCAGAGGCTCCCCTACAGCCTTCTTGTTCCTCTCTCTAGGTTGCCATCCACATCCATAGGACCCTACTGGTAGTCCTTAAGGCCATATCTTAGGCAGCCTAGGGTCTCGCTAACTTCACATTTTGGTTTCTTTCAACCTGTACCACAGGGGAGAACTAGAATTTGACCATCAGGCACCTGGGGGTGGGTGGCGGTTCTGTTGCAGAGAAGGCTCATGTACCACACATACCTCTGGTGATGATGCCTGATCGACTCCCATAGGCTACTGGAATTCAGAGACCACGATGGAGGGCATCATGCTGCTCTCTATCAGGCCCTCATGTTCACGACTTCTATAACCCCACCATCCTGTGAGGTAATTTGCACCCCTGTTTTACAGTTGAGGAAAGCAAGGCCCAGATTCACAAGGGACTTGCCAAGGTCACTGGGATCATAAATGGTATGTGAAGGTAGAATCTAGGCTACTGAACTTCAATGCCTATGTTCATCCTGACTCTGAGCTGTGGAGGCGGAAGGACTAAGAGATGACTCAGGGTCAGAGGCAGGATGGTATTGGCATGACTGGGGACTGTTCCAGGGAGCTAAGCCCCTCAGGCACGACCTGAATTGAGAGTCACCCTCCACACCTGCAGTACAGAGTCACGGCGGGTTGTATAGGGTAAATGTTTGATGCGGAACCAGTGCCTGGGGACAATGTTCCCACTGGGCGTATACAGCTTCTTTCCATCGCTGCCCAAAAGGCTGCGCAGGGCCATGTTGCCTGACAGCAGTTTCTCGTAGAACTCCACTCCGCCCCAGGCGTAGGCAGTAGAGAGTGAGGCCGTGCGGCGGTCCAGCCAGCCTTCCAAGGCATGAGTGAGAGAGTCTGTGGAGAAGGCATAAGCCACGAAGCCCAGCACTGCTGCCATCAAGTTAAAGACAGCGCGTACATTCATGGGGCCTCCATAGAATCCCAGTGCATGCTTGGCACTTACAGTTAGTGCCCAGGTTCCTGCCAGGCAAACCGGGGCTGGCAGGGCCTGCAGGGCAGCAGCACTGCTCTCCAGATACACCACTTCTCTGGCCAAGGCGAATTTCTGGGCATCACGAGTTAGCATCAGGGCCTCTTTTAGCCGAATGCCTGCTGGGCTCTGCCAGTTGACTCTCTGCCCACGTATGACCACAGGATGATTAGTGCTGGTCACTGGGCCACCCAGGAAGTAGGCAGGGACACCCACCATGGCCCCAGCAGGGAGTCTTGGGAAGCCAGCACTCACAGGCTGGAAAGTGAAGGTGGTAAAAGGCTTGTAGCAGTGGCCTGAGGGGATGCCCATGTCCTGTAGCACTTCTTGAAAAATACTCTGCAGCTCGGGGGCCAGTGGGGCGGGTTGGCCCTGAGGCCAGTACTGGTAAAGCCACCGGAGAATAGGATCTGCGAAGAGGTGGTAAGAGATCTGAGCTCCAAACAGGCTTGTGCAGGAGCCTACCAAAAGGGCTGTCCTGTGTCTCTGGACAAAGGCTGTCGCCTTCCACAAGGGGCCAGCCATGAGTGCTGCCACTGCTGACAACCTGGCCAAGAAAAAAAGAAGTTAGCTGATAGTTCCCAGGTCTGCTGGCAGACTCAACATCCAAAGGCCATCTCCTTAACTGGGGCAGTACTGAACCGTGGTTAGGAGTATGGTTGATAGAGCCAGGTCTCCTGAGTTTAAAGCATTATTTCTCCATTTGCCAGGCAAGTATGTGACAATAGACCCCCTCAAAGGTGGCAGTCATGAGTACATCAATGAATATACACAAAACAATGTGTTTGGGACAGTAGAGACATCCCTTGAGGCAATGGTTTCAAGAACTATTTTTATTCCCATTGTTAGGCACAGTACGAGGTACCCAATTGCCTCACCACACCTCCCCATTCATCTAACATAAAGCTCCACAATGCTAATTTATAAATGAATTAATTGTTCTATTTATTGAGTACTTACTATATGCTAGACACAGTTCTGAGAGCTCTGTGTATATGCAGCTGTGACACAGGATCTAGGAGGGTGTAGTTCTGGCCCCCACAGATACCAAAATCTAAGGATACTCAGGTGTTTTACATAGGCTGGTATGGTGTTTGCATATAATTTATGAATATTCTCTTATATACTTTAAATTATCTCTAGATTATTTTTAATATCTAATACAACACAAATGCTACACATTGTTATACTGGATTGCTTGGGAAATATTAAAGGAAAAAAAAGCCTTGTCTCAGTGATCAGTACAGATACAATTTTTCTTTCTAACATTAATTCTTTTTTTAGCACCTCATTTTTTATTCATTTTAATGAGAAAAAAGATTAAATAGCAATGAAAGTTTCAAAACAAGTTAGTAGGATGTTTACAATGCATGCATACTGTTGTCTTTATAGTGGTTATTCAGAGGAAAAGGTACAGAACTGATATCTTGTCTAAACAAAATTATTTTATTCTTTTTTTTTTTTTGCAGGACCCAGGTTCAAACTCATGACCTTGCACTTGCCAGGTTGGCACTTGTGCCACAGAGCTATCTCCCCAGCCCCTCTAATATTAATTCTTGTGTGTCTGATTACATAGGTAAGAATCTACAAATATAGCAGGGCCACTGTATCTGGCCAAAACAAGTACCTGCAAAACTATTAAGAATAGAGCTATTTAAATATATACATATACTTATATACTCACACACACATAATCATCTCTTCTGACCTACAAAGGACTGGTCCCTGGACCTCTGCAGATATCAAAATCTGTGGTGTGCAAGTCTCTTACATAAAGAGGCTTGGTATTTGTATACAACATACAGTCATCTGCCCACATATCTCTAGAGTACTTATAGTATGTAATACAATGTAAAATTTTTAATTATGTATTGCTTAGGGAAGTAAAGCTTGCACATGTCCAGTAGTGATGGAAAGCTTTTTCCAACTATTTTCAATTTGCAGGTTGTTGAACCTCTAGATGTGAAACCCGAGAACACAGATGGCTGACTGTAGTATCTAACAATAAAGTCTTCACAGTCCCCAAGACCTTTACTACAACTGTCTCCATGTTAAGGCTGTGAAAATTAGTGCAAGGGCAGGGTAAGCTAAATGATCAAAATCCCAAGCTAGAAAAGTGGTACACCTCAGTCTTAGACCTCTAGCGTCTGGAACAGTGAGAAAATAAACTGCCAGTTAGGCCTCTCAGCTGGTGACAGGAATCCGGGCAGCTCCAGTAATCAGGCAGAGTAGTTGAATACAGGCTGTCAGGCATGCACAGCAAACCTTCCATTTCAGAAAACTTATGCTAAATTACAAGTATACACAAAAGTAGACTAAATAGTACATTAGCGCCAATCATCATGAATTCATAGCCAACACGGTTGCATTTCTATTCCCACTACACTCCTCTCTGACTCGTTTATGCTAAAACACCCCAGACCCTATCAAGTCTGTCACTATTAATCACAGTTATTCAACGTTGGCTGAAGCTTACAGTGTTTCTTTAAGTGTCTAATTATCAGTGTACTGCAGCAAACGAGATCGCTGGGTACTCTTTGGCCTATTTTAACCGAGATCTTGGGCTGGGGGTGTAACAAGGTGTACATTTCCCTAGCCTGTCAGAGGCCTGGATTTGATCCAAAGCTCTGGAAAACAAAACGACAACAAAGGTATTGACAAAGGTCACGTCTCATGAGTCTTTCTTTCAAAAGACCACACAGGCTCAGAAAGGAAGAATCCTGAAAAGTACTACCCGCACCCCCAGCTCCCCCAGAACAAGACAAGCACTGGGGTCACTTTCAAAGCCGTCGCCGCGCATTTCCGGGGAGGCTGGGCCAGTAGGCTGCAAGGCCCAGTCGGAAGGAGCACGCTACGCTTCCAGCCCGGGTCCCAAAGGCTACTCTCGGTAGCTTTCACACCCTACGGCAGGGCAACGAGCTAGGAGGGGAAATGGTGGAAGAGGGTGCAGTTTCTAAAGGCCCTAAACGCGACCATCCCGCTGGGCGAGCTCACCTCCTCCTCGGTTCCCTAGGACCCTGCGACACGTGCGTCGGGCGGGCAGACGCAAAGCCTGTAGCCCAGGCTCGGGGCGGGGCTGCAAGTAAGGGGGTGGGGCTGGGCCAAAGGTGGGTGGCGATTGCAGAGGCGTGGCCAGGGGCGGGGAGGCGAGCGCAGGGGCGGGGGCGGGGCCGGGGGCGGGGCCGGGGCGGGGCCGGGGCCGGGGCCGGGAGCTCAGCGCTTGGGCGGACAACAGGGCACACCCGGTGGGCGAGTACACCTCCAGATGCCCGGCCTGCGCAGGAGTCTGTACCTCTTGTGAGCATCTTGGCAAGTTGAGCTGGCCTCGGAAACCCCCGCGCTGAGACCTAGGCCACCCTTTTTAACCCTAGAAGGAACGGCAGCCCGTGTATCATAAGTCCCTTGGAGGCCATTCTCATTTGACTGTGAGGCGTGTGGTGCTTTACTTGTCTGGAGCGGCCGCAAGCTCGAGATTTATTATTACTGTATCTGCAACCCACTGGCTACTCCGATGCTTCACACTGCAGTCTACACAGGGACGTCACTTGTTCTCCGCTGCAGTGTGAGGTAGACCAGGGATCAGCTCCCCTGTGAGCCCAACCATTCACACCCGATTTTGTGAATAAAGTTTTACTAGAACATAGCTATACTCATCCCTTTTCCTGTGGATGGCTGCTTTCCTCCTAAAGGGCAGAATGGCTAGGACAATGTGGCTCGCAGCGTAATATTATTTGGCCCAGCGAAGAATCTATGGACCCCTGAGGCCAATTATCCCCACCTAAAGTGCCTATTATCCCTATAGATTGTATTTTCCATTAATGCCACTGCCTCCGTACAGATTTTTTTCTCATCTGCGTAGAGAATGCTCCAGACTGGGCCTGGTGTCCGCCGCAGGCCTTGTCTTCCATTCCAGCTTCAGGGCAAGGGCGAGGATGTTAGGAGCTCCGGAGGCATGTGGGCCTTGGAGTCAAGCTTTGGTCAAGGTTAGTAGCTCAGACTCATGTCCGTGCATACTGCAGTCAGCCTAAGCAAGACCTTAAATGTAAAGGCTGTCATTTCTGGGACCTCAGTTTCCTTCTCTCTATAGTGAAAATATTTGTCTCAAAGGACCCAATTACACGCCTAATCCCTTGAAAAGCACCGTGTTTGGGTTTAATCCCACAAAGGGTTTGGGGAACAGATGTAAATCTGGCAATGACAAAGCCCCTCAGATCCTAGAGTCAAACTGTGTTGGTTTAGTCTGGCTCCATCCTGTGCTGGCTAGGTGGTCTATGGCAAGTGAACTCTGTGAGTCTCATACTCTTCTGTAAAATGGAGGTGAGAGTACTACCTACCTCCTAATGTTGTGGGGGATAAAGTGAGGTCATGTCTGTGTAAGGTCCAGCACAGTTCGTGTGATACAGTTATTACTGATTATTATTAATCAGTTCAGTTCTCAGACCCCAACTTTGGCTGCTCAGTTATTTTTGTGTGTAAATAGTGCCAGGACCATAACAAAATCTAGAATGTGGGATGTTCCACAGGGCAAATGAAGTGGTTTACTGAACAAAGCAATGGCAAAAAATATGTAGGGAGGAGGGATTGTTATGAAATAAGAGATTTGAAAAACAGCAGTTAAATGCAACACGGCTTTTGCTGGGATGCTGCATCAAACAAACTAACTAAAAAAAAGATACCTTTAAGGAGAAATTTAAGCATGGATTTTTATAAAAGATATTAATGAATTAGTGTTTATTTTGTCAGGCAGGATAACAATGTGGGGCTTATAATAAGCCAAAAAAGTACTTATTAAAGATGCACATTGAAAAAAAGATGCATATTGAAGTACTTATAGGTAAAAAAACATAATGTCATGTTTTCTTTGATTCAGGATAAACAAAACAAACAGAGGCATGAATGAAATGAAATAACATTGCCAAATTTTAGTTTTGTTGAAAGGGCATAAAAGGTTCAGCTTTTCATTATACCATTCTGTACTTTTGTGTGCTTGGAAATTTCCATAATAAATTGCTATTTTTAAATGTGTTTTTAAAAGTAGGATGGTCAATTACAGTCAAAAAAGCTTTTGTGTAGCAAAGGACACTCATGAAAAGAGGAAAGAAAATCTACAAAACAGGAGTAAAATCCTACATATTATATACCTGGTAAGAGTGTTATATCCAGAATATGTATGAAACTTGTAACAACTCAATAAACAATTAAATTAAAAATAGGAAACAGTTTGGCAGTTCTTCAGAAAGTTAATGTTAGAATTACTCTATGACCTGGCAACTTGATTCCTGGAAATTCATCTCTGATATTGAAACTAGGTATTGAAACAAATATTCATTGTATATGAATAGCCATAGCAACACTACTTACAATAGCCAAAAGGTGGACATAACCCAAATGCCGGTCATCTGATGAATGGATAAGCAAGATCTGGCCATATTCCATACTGCAAAATTATTTAGCCATTAAAGGGAATAAAGCACCAATATCCACTATAGTATGGATGAACTTGCAAACATTAGGATAAGAAGTTAGATGCAAAAAGTCACATAATGTATGATCCCATTTATATTGAATGTACAGAATAGGAAAATCCATTGAGACAGAGCTGATTTGTGGTTTCCAAGGAGCGGGGGGCAGGTGATGGGGAAGAAGACAAGTGCAAGTGGGCACCTCTTATAATTGTAGAAGTCAAAGATAACTTGTATTAATCTCAGGATGTCTCAATAATTTAGCATTAAAATAGTCATACAAGTTTTTCTTTCCTGGCATAATTACACATTTCTTGGTGTGCACCCTCTCCCCCTGCCCCTCCCTGATATCTACCATCCCAGCTAGGAGTAGATGAAACATTCATCACTCACTCAACTACAGCTTCTTCGAGGGTTGATTTTGAGGACTAAGGGGATAAGACAGTTCTTTCCCTGAGGTCAGCCTCCCAGTGAGAAGTGTGTAGTGGCTTTACTGTGTACCTGGAGTCCAACCATCCCCAGCAGCTCCTCTCTTGCCACTGTCTGAGTGTCTGGAACCTCGCACCTTCCACATTCGTTCAAGAATCTATTCAGTTCCTATCCTGTACTGAGTCATGGAGGACACTGTGGGTAAGAAGCAGACACAGCCTTCCGAGAGGTCCCTGCTCAGGAAAGCAGACCGACAATTGCATGTGGGTGAAGGCCTCTTGCCTGTTCTCTCTGATCAGTCACAAAGAGGGGTGGGGGAACCAATTCTCAAGAAGGTGACTTTGTATCTAAACTTTAAAAGGCTTGCGGGAATTTGCTAAGGGTCAAGAGGGGGAAAGTGGGATGTTTTCCTGTAGTGCCGGGTCTCATTCCAGAAGAGGAGAGCTTTCCTCTTCACTCTTAGCTGATCTTTTCTGGAGTGTGGGAGTGAACAGAATACAAAGAGCAGAGACAGGAGCAGCCCTAGGGAGGTGGGAAAGGCCCTGAAGGGAAGATCCTTGGGTTGAGGAGGCCGACTCTCACAGCTGAGGTCTATCCGTCCTGGAGTCTCCATATAGATGCCTAGGGCAAGGCCCTCAGGTGGTACAGGCTGTCACTACAGGCTGCTGGAAGAGTGAGAGGTGGTAGTTTGCTGCTGCCATTTGAGGGGACCAGAGAACAACAGGTGATGAGTCTCTTCTCTGCTAGGAGTCTTCTTTTTGGCAACGTCCTGCTGGGGGCCTTGAAGGGGCTGGACAGGTCCAGGGTGGGTCACCATCATCTAGGATAGGAGCCTACTCTTACCACTGAGCCTCTGTCCTACCACAGCCACCTGGCCCTGACTTGAGACTATTCCCTGGGTCTGCCTTCCACCCCTTTTCTTCTTCCCACTACTTGTGGTTGGATGAAACTTTGGTTTACTTATTTAGTCAACACATCTATTCAGCACCTCAACTATAAAAAATGAGCCAATTTGTAGCAAGGATAAGGCTGCTAAGGAACTAAAACTGGAGAACAAGGTTTTAAAAGGTAGGATTCTTTAGCTATGATGGTGAGGGAAGGTCTCAGTGAAGAGAGGCTATTTGAGCTGAGGCCTACATGGTGGAAAGAACGAGATGGCCAGTGGTGTAGAAAGCACCCCCAGCAGAGCAGGTGGCTAGTGCCTCAGGCATAGGGCAGGAACGGGACAGTGTGTTTGGTTAGAATAAAGTGAGGCATAAGGAGGAAGGGGGGCGCAGACAGGGTTAGATAGCCAGAGTCTTGAAGGAGGGCATGCATTTTACTGCAATTGTGACCCAGACAAGAGCTGATTAGTGCAGAGATGAGCGGGGGCATCTGACTCCTGGAAGAGAGAACAGGATGTGAGGAAACAGGCAACTCTTCTCTATGAAGGGAGCAGGTGGCCCTGGGGTCTAAGGAAAGTTATGCTTTGTTTTGTAAGGTGCATTGATAGGACAATGAGCTCAGACCAAGAAATTAATGGTGCCAGCAAGAGGGACCAGCAAGAAGCAAAGGAAGGATTCATCTCTGTAATAAGAGAGAAGCTGCAGTCTATGGGCTCCAGCTGGGGACTCATGCTGGGATGATGAGGTTGCTTTTACTCATTTGCTGCTTCTTCTTCTTTTCATATGTGACATATGGAGCAAGTTCATCTGTGGAGCATATAGTTGGAGGGGGTGGAGAGGGTTTGAAGAAAGCATAAAAGTTTCACTTGAGGAGAGAGGAAGAATCCTTGGGGGAAATGTACTGTGTGTTGTGCAGCTTGAGTGCATTGAGATCTGGCTCTGCAAAGCAGTGTGGCTGGGATTTTCTTCCTGTGCAGGTGTAGGAACTGGCAGATGGTTAGCTGAGTCTAATCAGAGGGAGGGTTTGCCAGGCAAGTACGAAGTGGGGTGAAGGTGGCAAGGTTGTTGAGGGAGTTAGTAAAGAAGTGATTATGTAGGCTGTGGGCCTACATAAGGAGGTGTGGTGGTTACATAGTGTCTGCCTTCGCCCAGCCCAGTTTCTTATAGCACTTTGCATAAGGATTAAGTGGCAAGATCATTGGCTCACTGGAAAGTAAAGACTGTTGGAATAGGGTCAACAGAGTAAGCCAGGTAGAAATACAAGGGAGAGGTGCTCAGAGGATTGGGCTTTTGGGGGATGGGGTGGGGAATGTTGAGGACTGAATCCAAGGCCTTTGATATGCTAACCTTGCATTCTACCTCTGAGCTACCCTGGGGATGGGATTCTTGAACATTTCAGAGGTGGAGTCAACATTGATGATGACAAGGTCAAGAGTTTATGATGGGCAGCTGATGGCTGAGGGTGGGGGAGAAGATTAGTGAGAGTTGAGGAGGCACATTAATCATTTCCCCCTATATTTAATGATTAATATCTGAAGGGTCTTGGTAATCCTGGAGACTGGCCTCCAGGGGTAGCCAGTTCCTAGTGATAGCAATGGCATCAATTTCTCTGTACTATCTTTCCATTAATTAAATTCTAGGCACAATCAAAACAGGAGGCTCAGTACTGGGAAGCTAGGATATTGGGTAAATTGTCTCTGCAGATGTTACAGTTGGCAGGGGTGGCAAAGGGAGTATGGCAAATAATACCAATGACCAGGTGCTAAAATGAAACAAAAATGAGAAGAAGAAATAGCAGGTAGGTAGGTAATGGCAGCAAGGATGGGTCGTGTGCTGGGAAGGTCTAATGGTATGCATTCGTGGGAAACTGAGGTTTGCTCCACAAGATAGACATTCTACCCTGATTTATGTGTTAGGGTAGAATAAGTGTCTATTGTGTCCTTAAAGAAGAGGGCCATACTTTGGTGGCAAAAGGGAAAAAGAAGGGGAGGGGAAGAAAGAGGAGGAGAAGGGATGGAAGGTGAGGGAGAAAGAGGGGAGCAGGGGACAGGAGGGGAGGGGTGAGGCTTCGCTAGGGATGGACAGAGCACTCAAAGGTCATAGTTAAGTGACCTCAGGAGGTCTGCAACCGGTGAATGCCTGAGACCAGATAAGGGAATGAGTACAAGGATAAGCACTGAGGAATGATGGGTGACAGGCAGCCTGATGAGTTTTCTAACAAAAAGAAAGAAAAAGAAAAGAAAAGAAAAAAATGTTTCTGAGTGGGCTTTTGTACGTGAAAATAATACTTTAGAATTACTAATGTTTTGATTATTATTCAGCTGATTAAGATAGTGAGTTAAAATATCTCATGTCTCTTAAACCTTAGATCTCAGTTTACAAATATCTTTATTAATCCACAAAGTTGCATATAAAAACAAGATTTTTTTAAACTTGCTTTTTCTGGGTTGATTAACTCGTAATTAACCCATAGGCTGTATAGAGTAAATCTTCCTCGTTATTTATTTTGTTTGCTTTTTTTTTTTTATGGGACTGGGGTTCGAACTCATGATCTTGCACTTGCCAGGCAGGTACTTGTGCCATGGAACTATCTCCCCAGCCCACTTGCTTTCTTTTCTTTTTTTTTTCTTTTTTGTATTTTAGGGAAGGGTCTACAGGATGTTCAGGGTCTCACTACTAGATTGAACTTGTAGTGATCTACCTTTTTACAGCTTCCCAAGAGCTGGGATTATAGGTGCTTGCAACCACGCCCAGTCTCAACTGCCATCTCAGTGTGCCCTGGCATAGTAGTGTGCTGCTGGCATAGCAGGCCTTGGGGATCAAACCCCCAGCCCCAACACTGCTTGCAGGTGCTTTAATCTGATAAGCTATTTGGCCAGCCCTAAATCTTCCTTTTTCAATACCACATATTTTCTGCACTAAATTGACTAAACTTCCACAGAGATTCCAAACGACACTTGCAAGCTAAATTTAGTTGTTTCTTATAAGCACACTAATGCCTGTATTAGTTAGTATTCTCCAAGTAGCAGAACCAACAGATCGTGTGCTTGTGTGTGGATGTGCGTCTAAAGAGATGTATTAGAACAAACTGGCTCATGCAGTTATGGAGGGTGAGAGGTCCCCAGATCTTGCTGTAGGGTGGAGACTCATGGATACCTATGGCACAGTTTCAGTCTAAATAAAAAATGTGGAGAATCCTGAGAGCCAGTGGTGTAGGTTCCCAATGGAGCCTGACTCCAAAGGCAGGAGAAGACTGAAGTCCCAGGTTTCTGTTGCTATTGTCAGCATTGGGGAATTGGACTCAGGGTCCTGTGTGGGCAAAGCTGTATCACCATACTACACTCCCACCTCCCTGTCCCATTGCCGGGTGGGGGATAGTCTTTCTTATTCTGCCTTTTGTTCTATTTGGTGTCTTTGATAAGGTCCACCTACATTAGAGTATCAAGAAGAGCCACCTGCTTGACTCAGCCTACTGATTCAGATGCTAAATCTCATTAAGAAACAGCCTCACAGACACTCCCCAAATAATGTTTAACTGAATATATGGCCCAGCCATAAACTAATCACCAAGCCCTCCTCCCCCAGAAGTAGTCTTTCAGATCTATAAACAAAATTATTTTAAGCCTTCAAGTAACTCTTATTTATTTATTTACTTACTTACTTACTTATGTAGGACTGGGTTTCAAATGCAAGGGCTTTTCTTTTCTTAGTCTTCAGTCCTAGAGGTTGAACCCAGGATCTTTGTGCCCAGCTACATTCCCAGCCCTTTTAAGTTTATTATATTGAGCCGGGGAGGTTGCTCAGTAGTTTAAGTGCCTGCCTGGCAAGCATAAAGTCCTGAGTTTGATCCCCGGTACAAAAAAAAAAAAAAAAAAAAAAAAAAGTCAGTAAATTTATTATATTGAGACAGGGTCTCCCTCAGGCTAGACTTGAACTTGCCAGCTTCCTGCCTCATGCATGCTAACAAATGGCTCTGACACTGTGCTACACCTGCTGGTCCTTCAAGCACTTTTTGCAAGTAGAAAAACAAAAATTGAGGTGAAATGTAACATGTTCTAGTGGTTTCAAGTATCTTAAAACTGAAGTGTGTGTGAAACAGCAGAATACTTATGAAATTCTTGTTATAGATAGCCCAGGCAGCAGCCCATCCATAGTGTAGTAGATTTTTTTCTTTGTCTTTGGGTTACAGACTGTCACCGTGGGGCACAGGCCCATCCTTCCGACCACTTCCCATTGAGGTGCTATGAGCACAAAGGAGATAGTCATGCCTGGGACCAATTACAGAAAGGTTTCTGGGAAGGTTCATCACAAGTTACTTTTTATTAGGCTAAATTTCTGTGGGGATAATTAGGCTTTCTGAGTCTCTTTGTTGTTAGAGTAAAATCTTCCATAGTTTTTTGTTGCCTGAGGAGAGCTGATGAGATTTTGTATACCCTACTAAGATTATAGTAAATATTTTGGCTGCTTGGTTTGCAATGATAAAGTTTCTTTCTTTCTTTGTAAGCAAATAGTCAGTTTTATTAGAGACACCATTTCACACCCAATAGAACACCAATATGAAGTTCCTGGAATGTGCATATTTCATGGTAGTTTGTAAACCAGACAATTTATATACATCACCTTTTAAAACGATGAAGTTTCAATGTGGAACAAGACTTGAATATAACGAGGAACCTCTTGGGCTTGGTCAGTATTCTGAAAACATCAAAACAAAAAGGCTAAACCTCTAATACCAAGAGCTGGGTTTGGGGTTGTGTATGACTGTTCTGGAAGCCTACTTTCATTCTAGCAAAAAATGGGTAAAACAGGCTCTCAGAATGCTCAGGGGATCAAATGGAGATTTTTGCCAGTGAAGTCCCAACATTAAAGAACACATGTGTACACAACATCAGCAACCACAGCAAGCAGCATAGAGCACTGAGCCAGAGCAAGAGCCACCTGCGTCATTATTGTATAATTCTTATACAGGTTGTTATCTCATATTTGCATTCTTCTATAGTGCTGGAACTAGCATGTGTGTTTACCTGTGCTAGATCATGGTTACATGTATCCCATAGTGTGCCTCTGTCCTTAGAGGTGTCCCGTAGGTCCCCTGAGCTTTGAAGCTGTCCGGGTAGTTTCTCACTGTTATGGTTTGTATCTAGGTGTCCCCACGAAGCCTCATGTAATCACTGGAGCAGGATCCCAGAGTTTGTGATCAACTCATGATCCAATGCTGGGATTATGGATGTGAGCATTACATCAAGTCTGGGGCAGACAGCCTGAATGCAATATAAAGAAGGGAGAGGGGCATGCTCTCACTGTCTGCACCTGCAGCCACTGTTTTTCCCTTGCTCTTCGCTGTTTTCCACTGCCACAAACTGCTCCCCTCCGTCATGGGCCAGTCTGTCTTGGAGCCGGCCCTGAACTGAAACCTCCACAAACTGTGAGCTAAATAAACCTTTCCTTCCTTTAATTTTGGGCATTGAGTATTTTGTCCCAGCAATGGGAGAAAAGTAACTGAGACATCCACACAGGACCATTTTAATTATCCTTGTCCCAGGATATAGAAACAGATACTTTCTAAGGATGCTTAGTTCCTTTTATTGGAGAGCTGAATTTAAAACCAAAATCTGGGTGCGTAATACTGTGACAGTGCAGCATGCAATGTTAAAGGCAAATGCTATAAAAATGTAGTTTTTAAAATGTCATAGGATCCTATCATTACTTATAGTTTAGCCTGATTAAGCACTCATAGCTGTTTAAAATTATAGACTTTTATTCTTCCTATGTCTTTTTGAGATACCAGTTTCTTTATTCTTACAACATATAAAAATTCTCTTATTAATTGCAATATTCACATTGCATTTTTGTCATGTATGTTATGATCCACAGAAAACATATCTAATCCTGGATCCGTATCCTGGGCTGCACTACCCCTCCTTTTTATTTTTATGACCCTTATTTTACTATTGAATATCATTCCCTGGTGTCTTTTTTGCTCTTAGAAGCTTTCTGATATTAGATTTCTGGTACTGATTCCTATGCATATCATTTGATTAATGTCTGACCATTGAGGGATAAGTGACTGCGCTTTTACAACAACTTCTAAAAATATTACTCAAGCTGTTGGATTTCCTGCTTCCTAACAATCTCTCCTAATGATGGACAGTCTGCATCTGTCACTTGTCAGTCAGTACCATCTACTAAGATAGTCTCATTGGTTAAGTCTCAGTCTCATTGTCTGTTCTAATAAAATTTCTCCATATTTCACTCAAAGCTGCTACATCAGTTCCTTTCCCCAGTGTAGCAGATACATTGTTCTGATGGCTTGGAGCAGGAAAGTGCCGGGCTGCTCTGTCACCCACAGATGTGTTTCTGGTGCTTGTTCTCCTGGTAGAAAGGATGGACTGAGAAACAGGCATCTCTCTTGGGGTCTGGGCCACCACACCTGATTACTGTCTGATTTCTAAACATCAAGCTTGTTACTTTAAGGGAGAAAAAATTGCTAATTTATATTTTTCTATATTGCATATTTTAAACAACAAGTAAGGAAATAAAATGTAAACATTATAATACTTTTATGCTTAGAGATTCCCAATCTAAAAGTTTAAATAAAAAGTAAATCTAAAGCTGTAATAGTAAATCTGCATTCTGCCTAAGCTTGGCTCTTCTGTTGATAAACTTCCCTGGGTATCAGTTCCCCATGCATGTCACAATAGTAATATTTATAATTAATAAATATAATAAATGAGCATATTTAATATGAAATGTGAAATGTTCCAAATCCACTATGACAAGATGGCACAAATGGAAAATTTCATGCCTATTCTTGTGTGATGGTCATAGTCAAACACATGCACAACCTTCAGACTGTGCATGTAAGATGTATGTGAAACATGAATGGATTTTGCATGTAAACCTGGCCCTATTTCCAAGTTCTCTTGTTATCTATATGAAAAGACTCCCAAATCAGGACAAATCTGGACTCTGAAATGCTTCTGGTTTCAAGCATTTTGAATAAGGAATATTCAATCTGTAGTCACTCTGTGTCTCAAAATGCTGCAAGGAACTGCGGCGGTTAATTTTGGTTGTCAACTTGACTTGTTTAAGAGATGCCAGGAGCTTAGCAGAGCATGCTTCTAGATGGATCTGGGTGGGACATGGGGCTTTCTGCTCTCTACTTCTTTGTCTCCACCATGTCCTTCTGCCATGATATTTCTTCACTGAAGATGAGAAACCACGGTACAAAACCTCTGAGACCATGAGCCAAATAAACGACTTCTCCTTTTAAGTTGCAGGTGTTTTTTTTTTTTTTTTTTTTTTTTTTTTACCAGTAATGGAAAGCTGACCAAAAAAAGATTACTGACAAAGTAGTTCATAAAATAATAGTCTCTGAAAAAGGAAGCAATGATAATTACTTCTAAAATGAAGGAACTGAAGCAAATTATCCTGAGAAACTTTGGTTATATTTTTCTTAGGCCTCAGAAAATGATGTAACAACCCAAGTCAATGCAAGAGAAAGAGCTGACAGAGGTCCAATGGCTGTGAATCTCAAGATTCTCATTTACTCATGCAGGCCTTGATTATTTCTATAATCCCCAGAGGACATGGAAAGTTGATCTCATAAAGAACCCCTAAATTTCACATGGCCAACGGTTTCATTAAAGGAACTTTCTTATGGAATTTATTGAAGAAGAAATTACAGATAAAGCTTCCTTGCTTTTTTCCCCACCTAAACATGATCTAAAAGAAAATGAGAAAAGCAGGGCATTGTAGTGTATACTTGTATTTCCTGAACTTGGGAGGCTGACACAATAAGGATTGCTGTGAGTTCAAGGCCAGTCTAAACTGCATATCTAGACCCTATCTTACAGTAAAGGAAAGAAATAATGATAATTTATGGGTTATATTGGTTCAGGGTTGGAAGGACCTAACTTTACAGCTTGTCAGAAGAGGCCTTTATTGTGTCATCCATGTCTACCATGCAGCACTAGATCCTCAACACTATCTGTACAACCTTTCCAAGGCACCACAGCCTCAGGCTGGTCCTTGTGCAAAGGAAGAAAAATAAAAGGATCTGCTCTTGTTTATAGATACAGAAGCTGAGATCGACTTATGGGTTCAATTAAAAAAAGGTAAAGGCCAGTCTAAAAATGTAATATCTAAAAATGTGTTACAGTGAAAGACATTTTCATTAATCATCCTCAAAATATGTGCTCCTCTTCAAACTCTTATCCCACTGTTCTTGCCACTTTCTGAAGCAGTTCTGAAAGTCTTCTTTCATGAGTGTCTTTGGTTGTGCTATTGTGGCTGCCTCAAGATCATGAACTGATTCAAAACACTTACTTTCATGGTCACTTTGACTTTGAGGATGAGCCAGAAAATACACTATAGTGTTGTTTACAAGTCTACCTTCTGTTGAGCAGCACTCAGTGGCGGCATTCACTATATTTTTGATCAGCTATTGAAGATACCCATGAAAGAGAACTCCAAGAACTGCTTCAAAAAATGGCAAGGATGATGGGGAAAATGTGTTCAAAGCCAGAGGGAATATTTTGAGGATTAATGGCAACATGTCTGTTAGTATCACAAAATCTCTAAACATTTACTTATACTTTTATCATACTTCATATGTATACATACCTGTGCCTTGTTGAATGAGTGGAAGGGAATATACCCAAACATACTTGGGTAATTATAGGTTATTATAACATCTTCAGTCTTCCCAGTTTGTGCCATATGAACAGAATAATGTTAACAAACACAACCAAAGGACTTGTTCCTTTACAATATCCTCTTGCCCAAGGCCTGTGAGAGTGCAGCCTTTATGTTTTCCAGTGATTCCCAAAGCAGTCTATAAGCTCTAATCATCTCTCAGTGTCCCTTCTGGGTACAGTCCCTCTTTGCCAGCACCTGTCACTGGCTACTTGGGAGCCAGTGTTTGCACCAATTGTGTTTTTCCTGGGACTGGCCAAAACCAAGGCCTGCGGTGCTGGCTCTGTGCAGAGGTGGGGACCAGGGCCCTCCTCCATGGTGCGACTCTGTCTCTCCTCACAGCAGTTTACATCAGGCTCAGGAAGGCTTTGTTCCACACTAAATCTTGCACCAAGAAGCTTCTAACATTGCCATTGTACTGTCACCATTTTATTTTTAGAAAGAAAATTGATTGTAACTTAAAATCTTTTTATACTCACATTAATTTTTTTTTTCTTTAGAAACTTTAATTCCAAAAATACTTGGAATGTAAAACACAAAGGACCCCAGTGACCTGTAGGAAGTAAATGAGAGGAACTGACCTCCGGCTGATTTTTATTCTAAAATCAGATACGTGTTGAGAGCCTTGCTCTGCAGATTCTTCATCTCCTCAAGCACTTTTTCTTCTGCCTTCTCTGCTGGTTGTGTTTGGTCTTTCACTTCTCTGAATATAAAAAGAAAAAAAAGATAACAAGATATATACTCAGTAAAATATGAAACACCCAGTATTTCCAGTGAAGGCTGGAGTTTGTGTTCTAGTACATAAGGAAAATTTTGATTATATTTAGCAAAAATTTACTCTGCTGAGGCCCTTTTGCTTGCAGGGGATGCAGATCTGGTCTCCAGTCTTGGCTGCACCAGCTTGCTGGCATGAGCAAGTTACCCGTGTGTCCAGTCTCCACCTGCTGACCACAGTGATTCCTATCTCCCAATATAGTTGTGATGTTGGAATGGGAATTTATTCATAGAAATCCTAGCATGAGGTCTTCTAAATGCTCAGCATTTAGCATTAGCTAGGGTTTCACCTTTATGAGCAAAGTACATGCACATGATTTCTGACTCTGACAATCGCTGCAGAAGGTGGGTTATGCTCTGCTCTAGCACTGGCTGATGTGGGGCAAAGACTGATGGTGAGCGTGACCAGAGATTGCTGGTAGCACTTTAGCTGCATGTGGCATGAAACAAGGATGGCAAGTAAGGGATATAGCTGAGGGCTACCCAGGGTGTACTGAGACAGCGATTGAGATTGGGCATTGATGGCATGTGCCTGTAATCCCAGCGCTTGGGAGGCTGAAAACAGGAGGATCACTGTGAGTCTGATCTGTGCAGTGAGGCCCTGTACTAAATACATTAAAAAGAAAGAAAGAAAGAATAGGGCTAAAACAAGGCCTTAGAGATTCAAGGACATGGGCTTCTTAGGGGTCAACTTGCCTCCTGGTGGGCTGGTGATAAAGGTGAAGGTATATTGACAGAGATGCAATTGAGTGACTGTTGTGGTGTTTACAATGTCCATATACCTGGGAGGAAGTGATGAGTGCACTGACTGAAAGGACAGGTGTTTAGTATAAAGACTATAAACTCAGCTATATAATATGCCTGGAAGACAGAAGAATCTAATATAAGATTAAATGTTCCTGAAACGTTTTCCACTCTCCCTGGCTCCTTTCTTTCTTTGCTCTCTCTTTTTTTTTCTGTGAGGCTGGGGATAAAACCAAGGACTGGGGAAAAGCTCTCCCTTTGAGCTGTAGCCCCAGCCCTAGTTGGCAATCTTAATTGAGGAAATTAAACATCATTTCTATGTTATTTTTGTTTTGCTCCATCTGTCCAACTTCTTGTTGCACATGGTGCCTGACAGGACTCCTGGTGTCTGATTGAGGCTGAAGTGAGACTGAGGAGAAGTACCTGACTTTCTCATTTCTTTCTGTTCAGGCTGGAAAGGGAAAATGGTTTGTCTAGCAGTCAGCATATCCCTTCAGGTCACTTCCTTTTGCTCCTTTTTCCCCTTCAGTGAATTGGGACAATTTACTTCAGTATCCTCCCTGGCTATCAAATCTCTATTCTCCACTCCAACATGAGTGCAGCCAGCCAGGCAGTGTGGTGCCCCACCCCCACTCCCACCACTTCAGACCATACTGTTGCTATTTATTTAAATATATGTTTGCAGTACATCACATTTACCCTCCACTGTGGAGTAGGTACATGTACATGTTCCATTCCTTTTCCTCCTTTCATCTTGTGAGCCACTTCTCATTTAAAAAAGATCTATCACTTTCCTTCATATTATCTATCTTTTATTTTGATCTTTATTTATAATTTGAGTTTCCCTGTATAAGAGAAATCATGTGGGGGATGTATAGGCTGCCTCCAAGATTTAGCTATTATGAACTGTGTTTCTATGATCCGTGGGTATGCACATCTTCACTATAATACTATGTCTTCAACTCTTTTGGGAAGTTACCTAGAATTGACAAAGCTGGGTCAAATGGAATTTCTAGGTTTTCTTTTCTGAGGCATTCCCACACTGATTTCCATAGTTGTTGTCTCAGCATCTACTTGCACAAGCAGTGTAGAAAGTTTCTTTTGCTCCTACAGCCTCTTCACTATTTGATATTATTTGACTT
>PVKN010001362.1:0-53245 GCA_004027915.1 Capromys pilorides
CTCCTATCATTTTTAGTTCAAGATCTCAGAGTTATTAATAGTGCAGTTATTCCTATTCACCCAGTGGTGCCAAACCCCTACACCATGCTCTCCCATGTCCCTCCTTTCACTGCTCACTTTGCTGTCCTAGACCTCAAAGATGCCTTCTTCACCATTCCTTCACATCCAGATTGCCAGGACCTCTTTTCCTTCACATGGACTGATCCAGACACTCTCTGGTCCCAACAACTCACATAAACAGCCCTGCCTCAAGGGTTCAGAGATAGTCCTCACTTAATTAGCCAAGCTCTTGCTGATAATCTCAAGACCTTTGATCTCAAGCCTAGTCTACTCCTTCAGTATATTGATGACCTCCTCCTCTGCTCCCCATCTCATGCTCTAGCCCTATGATACACAGTTACTCTTCTCAATTTTCTGTCAGGATGAGGTTATAGAGTCTCTCCCACATAAGCTCAGAAAGCCTCACCAAAAGTCAAATATTTAAGACTCACCCTCATTCACACTGCTTGTGCAATTACTGCTAATCACAAAGCCCTCCTTTGTGACCTTCAGGTACCCATGTTCCTAAGCCTCTAAAACAAAAACATCAAAAACTAAAAAACTGATACTCCTCCCTTCAACATGGTCATGATAAAATAATACATTCAGATCATACACCCCCCTTACTTCTTCTCCTGTGCCCTTTAATCATGATGATATATGTACTCATGCTGTATTTTAAAACTTTTTTCAATGTTTCCTCAGTCTCCGATGTGAGGCTTCACTAATGAAAAATGTCTTGTCCTACCTGAGACACATGGCACTAGCTTCTACATGGGTGTAAACTGTCATCCTGTTAACTCCCCTCACCCCCAAGACAACAGCCCTGTTCAGCAGGAAGCAGTTTAAGAGACATGTTGCCCTTTTTATAACAACCAAAAGATGGGAATAATAGGTTCTGGCCCAAGTATAAATTGCTAAATTATTATGGTGGTCATCTAATATTGCTGAAGCCCTTAAACCAACAGCTCATCTTCTAAAAGACTACCTCCCCCTTCTCCAACCCAGCCTAAGGTACAATTTCCTTTCACCTTTGCTGCCACCTCAGGGAAGACTCCAATCAGCTCTTCAGGTATTTCTAAACATCCTCTTCAAACTCTACTCCTATCAAAAGTCCATAAAAGACCCAGCTTTTTTTTTTTTCTTTTGGTCTCACTCCAGAGAATTCACTTGACCCATCTGCCCTCAATCCTCTCTGTGTCTTTGAAGTTAATAAAGACTTCATGTATCATTCCTATCTCTTTACTCTGCTGCCAAAAAAGCTGTCAGTTAGGATTGGTGTCTCCCAGTCCCAATTATAGGCCCATGCCTATAATGCCAGCACTCAGGAAGCTGAGACAGAAAGATGGTAAATTTGAATCCAACCTGAGCAACTGAATGGGTGAGGAAGTAGATAGATAGATAGATAGATAGATAGATAGATAGATAGATAGACAGATAGACACAGAGAGACAGAGAGACAGAGACAGAGACAGAAAGTAGGAAGCAAGCAAAGTAGGAAAGAATGAGGAAGAGAGAAAGACAGAGGGAAAGGAAAAAGAGGGTAAAAAGAAAAAAAGTCTGTCTCTGAATCAGAAGCAGATTTTGCTTACCATCTGGTATAATAAAGGTACTATTTCTCTCCAGGCTCCAGGCAAGGCAAGCTTGCTGCTCCCTTTGCTGTGATGGAACCCACTGTGTGCACAACACCCACACAGCTACTTCAGTGTCACCCAGTGGGGCTAGAGGCCCAAGGGTAACTGGCTCTGACATGAAGGTCATGCTGCTTGCTATAGTATGAGTGAGAAAAGTCCTGGGTCTCTGACTCAACCTGCCAGCATCCATGAAACTGTGGCTGTTTATCTCATTAACTTACAAGAAGCATAGTCTTGGACTGTTCATATCTGTTGGTAGCCAAGTAGATGGCGTATACGAGGGCAGGTGAGAGTGGAACAATGCAAGGACCTGAGTATGGAGAGCCAGCACGGCAGGAGATGAGGTGGAGCTGGCCCACCATGGGACCCTTGGTGTGTCTTGCTGAGGCTGGCTTGGGGTGGGGCAGTGGGTGGGTGTCTGTCAGGACAGTGCCACTTTCATGTAGAATGCATGGAAATTATTGAACTGTGAACTTTAGGGCTCACAAAGCACAGCCAATGAAAGCCTAGGGGACCATTTTTAATAAAGACAAAGAATGAAAATTGAAAATATTTTCTTTACATCCTGCATGTCATGAATATTTCTACCCACATGTGCTGCTCTGTGAAGTCTCTAGGGGAAGAGCCAAGAAGTCCCTCAGTGCCCCAGCAAGCAGGGCAAAGTTCTCCCTGACTAATTGCTGTCAATCATCTTGAAGACAAAAAAATTAAAAGAAGGAACAGTGACCTTCGGCACACGTGGAGTATGATGCGTGCTGCCTCTTGTCTGTAGAGCTGACCATAAAGGGAAGGGGCTGCTGGTGCTTTAGAGGAAATGAGAGGGAAAGGGAGATGATGGGAAGAGGAGGGTGTTGTGGTCCAGGGAGCTCACACGAGGCCCTTGCCTCCTGGTGTGCGAAAGGAGGGGATTTGTTGGGAAGCTTCTGGCCAGCCTGGCTTTTGAAGCTCTGAACCTTTCACTCACTGTTTATTAGTTTACAGGTGGGTAGAGATAGAGAATGGTGCTGAGTCTTTTGGGCCAAACAAAGCTGGATGTGTCTTCTGCGGCAGCTCTTCAATGGTGTGGGGTGGAAGCCAGGGCCCCAGGCATGGTAGGAACCTATTTGGCCACCCAGCTGTGCTCACTGCTAACCTTAGAGTGGCAGACAGGGGCCACCTCTTGGGGTTGGGCTGCAAGACAGCACTGTGAGAACAGTGATGATCGATCTGAGGCTTTCTGTGCAGAGGCCTCCAGGGAAGGCACAAGGGGCCTGTGTTTGCACCTGGGATCTTGCCAGGCTCTATGTCTGCAACTGACCCTGTGTTACTCATTCTAGCTGGGACTTAAGTGGAGGAAGCAAATTACTTCAGAGCTCAGGATATTCTCAGGAATTCCCTCTCCTCTCCTCACTTTCTGTTTAATAATCAGCACATACATTGCTCAAATGAAAAGATGTGGACCCCCTCCCCACTCCATGTAATCCACCCTCATGGCTCCCTGGTTTTTACCCAGCCCTGGGTCAGCTGTGGGAGCACCCAGGGGGGAATTTTGAGGGGCAGGCAGGTCTGGTCTGGCAAGGCGATACAATAACAGCCTTATTCAGGGTGCTGTGGCTTACGTAACTCAATTGCACCCGAGTTCAAGAAGGCTGGAGGCCTGGACTGAGGGCTGAGATAGGGAGAAGCTGCCAGAAAAACTGGGAAACTGCTGGCAAGAGGCAGCAGGAGGTGGCAGAAGGAGCAGGAGGAAGTTTTGGGAAAGATGGCTGAGTCACTGCTCTAGTGGCTTTGCTGCTGGCAGGTGCCCCCTGAAGCCCCGCCCTGAGGTTTTCAAAATTCCAGGGTTTCTCAACCCAGCCTAGTGGCTGGCAGGACTCTCCACCCCACTTCCAGCTGTGTGGTTCCTTCACGGACACACGCTGAGTTCCTGTAAAGGGGCCGGTTTGGGTGTGGAGGAGTGGAGTGTGATGGTTTAAAAGGAAGTGTGGGATCTGAGGAAGAGGTAGCTGGGCACCAGGAGGCTCTCCTGCACCAGGATGGGCACAAGGGCGACTCTGACAGGTGTTGGTACTGGCCAAGTGGGGTTGGCTCTAGCAAGGTTTTTAGCTGGACCCACAGATCCTCTGCATGGGGCTCAGTGCCCCATCTGGAGGCAAGAGCAGCAAGGGTCTGTGTAGCTGGCCTGAGGCTCCGTGTGGCCTGGGAAGGTGGGGAGAGCGGAAGGAAGGAAGGGCCTGCGACTCTGCAGGGGATCTGACCCTGATTTCCCTTTAGGCTTTGCAGTTCTGGCGCTGCTCCAGTGTTGTAAGTAGCCCCACTGCACCCAACCCCCACCCTGTCCCCGGGGAGTCGGGGGTGGGGGGTGGGGGGCTGCAGTATAAAGAGGCACAGCTGTGGCTCCTGGCACCAGGGAACTCTGCCCATTTCTTTGGTGACACAAATGGATTGGAGATATTTGCTTTTGTTAAATGAAGTTGCTTACATATGTGAATGGTCATCACTATTTTTTTACTTTGAAATTTCTTCGGAACAAACTCTAAAAGCTGCAGGTTCATAGATGGCTCCAACTAATAGCTTGACTGAGCCACAGGCAGGAACCTGGGAACCTCACAGAGTTGCCGGGAAGGAATTAGAATGAGAGGAGGACTTTGGCCCACTGTGGGAGTGTGGTGCCGGTTTGGGGATCACACTCTGGGTGGGGCACCAGCCAGGGAGGGAGAAAAGACAGGCTAGCGCTTCTCTGGGGTCAAAGGCCTCACTGCAGATCCCAAGCCAGAAGCCAGGCTCCTTCTATGTAAGAATTCTCATTCACTCACACCCCACGCCCCACAACTCTGGGTTCAGCCAGGTGTCTGCCTGGATCAAGGCCCAGGTCCCACCCCAGATTACTCCCTTAGGTATTGCATACAAACTGGTCTGCTACTACACCAGCTGGTCTCAGTACCGGAAAGGTGATGCCAGCTTCTTCCCAGACGCCATCGACCCCTTCCTCTGTACCCACATCATCTACAGCTTTGCCAACATAAGCAACAACGAGATTGACACCTGGGAGTGGAATGATGTCGAGCTCTATGGCACACTGAACTCACTTAAAAAAAGGTCAGGTCGCAGGAGGATGGAGGGGCTGACCAGGTCTATGCAAGAGGATGGGTGCCAGCCCACAGTGCCACCCTTGGGCGCAGAACTGGAGGGACTTGGATTCAGTTGGAGGGGATGCTGGTGGGTGTTGGCCAGTGTTTGGAGTGATGACAGGCAGCCTGGAGGGGCTCCCCTGAGAGAGGCACTCTCTCTGTCCCCTGGTGGAGCCACTTTAGGAAGCATGGAAAATGTGTGGGACCCTGATCCACCATTCTTTGCCTCTCCTGTTGGGGTATCAGACGGGGGCAGCACACTGCAGAGAAACTGCCACAGGGTCTGTGATCTCTGAGGACACTGAGTCTCAGAGTGGGAGGACATCAGAGGCTTCACCCAGCTGGTCACCCAAAGCTAGGACTCTCCTTTGGCCTCCCCGGCATGGGCCCTATGTCTTGGCGACTTCAAGCCACCTCTCCTCCCTGCCCTACAGGAACCCCAACCTGAAGACTCTCCTGTCTGTCGGGGGATGGAAGTTCGGCTCTGAAAGGTAAGATTTCTTCCTGAGGCAAAAAGGAATAACAGGGAAGGGGCATGGCTTTCCCTGTGCACTGTGTGGGGTGACCGTGGCTCTAGCATGTTGGCACAGTAGCTTAAATGCTTGTCATGGGCCTGCTTCATGAAGAGAAGGAGAGGGACTTAACAGAATCACACGGCAAGTTGACCGTGGGGCTTCGCTTTTCCCATCAGTGCTCTTATTTATTTCCTTTCTGGACTGAAAACAAAGAACTTCTGTAAACTCTGTTCTGGTGGTTAGGAGGAGCAGAATAGAAACCAGTGGGAAAAAGTCAGGACTTGGAGACTCTGAGAGGACTCCTCAGAGCACAAAAGCTGAAGAAGGGGCTGGCTTGTGACTGAGTGGGTTCTCTCTTGCTGAGGACTTTCTGAGTCAGACATCCTTTCCCAAATTATCATGTAGAATCCCCCAGACAGTGCTGGGGCTATTACGACTGTCCCACTCAGGTGAGGAAACCTAGACTTGGGTTATAATTTTCTCCAAGTGACTGGCTAGTGATAGTCCAGGCTTAGAAACCAAGAATGCCTGGCACTAATGCACAAGCTCTTTCTATATTTGTTTTATTTTATTTTATTTTATTTGCAAGACCAGGGTTCAAACTCACAACCTTGCACTTGCCAGGCAGGCATTAGTGCCATGGACCTATCTCTCCGGCCCCCACTCAACTCTTTCTAATCCTGGGTGTGGGTGCTGGAGATGTGAAGGCCTGCTGCGCCAGGCCTTCCTGGAGCTGTGTAGGCTCAGGATCCCTGTTCCTAGGTCCTGGAAACCTGGCCTGAGGGCAGGGCACCTAGCACATCAGTGATGAATGATTTTGGTCCTAGATTTTCCAGCATAGCATCCAGCACCCAGAAGCGCAGGACTTTCATCAATTCGGTGCCAAAGTTTCTGCGGGCCCATGGTTTCGATGGTCTGGACCTAGCCTGGCTGTACCCTGGGCGGAAAGACAAGCAGCACTTTACTACCCTGCTCGAGGTGCTGGGCAGGTCGGGTAAAGCAGGGAGGGGGGCAGGATCAGAGTGTGGGTACGATAGAAGCTGTCTGCAGCTGATGCCCTCCAGGGGCAGCAGGAGGCTCCAGCAAGGATGAGAACCTATGGCCACAGTGGGAGGTAGGGATATAGTACCCACCCCTCACTGTCTACCACTGTCCACCTTTCAGTCTGAAATAGGTGTTACTTGCTACCCACAGTGTACTGCATTCAGGGTTATCAGCTGTATTTGGGAGCAGTGCACGCATCTCTGGGTCCCCAGGAGCAAAGTAATAGTTGAAAAAACTGTCACACTACCCATGTCCATCTCTTTGGCTTTATGACTTCATGTAGTGGCTAAAACAAAGCTTAGGTTGAAAGACTAACACCTTTCACCTGCCTGCGCCCTGTCCTAATGGTTCCTCCAGCACAGGAAGTCACTGAGGGCCCATGGGTGTGTGTGTGTGTGTGTTAAAGACAGGATTGGTCCAGCTGAGCTGTGGTAAAGGATGGTGAGCCCAAGGACAGGACCTTGGATCGGTCGTTTTTTAAATCATTTCCACTGAGCCCCAAGCAGACAAGGGGACGACTCATAAGGAGTTCAGAGACCTTGGCATCCTACCTTCTGGGCGCCTCTCACTCACTGACTGTCTCTCATACAGGAGATGAAGGCTGAATTTACAAAGGAGACCTATCCTGGAAAAGAGCAGCTCCTGCTCACTGCAGCAGTATCCGCAGCGAAGGTCACCATTGACACTGGCTATGACATCACCCAGATAGCCAGGTGAGCCTCCTGCCCCAGAGGCTCCCAGGAGCCTCTACAGACACCCCTGATTCCCCAGCCCTGCTTTCATATTCTGTGAAGAGCCAGGAGACTGAAGTTTCAGGACCCACCTCTTCCAAGACCCAGGCTGTGAGCTTGAGCAGGTCACTTTCCTGCCTCGCACTACAATTTCCCAATCTGTCAAACAGGGCACAATCAGCATCTCCTTTCTTGCTTATATTCTGCCTGGAATGCTATTGACTAGCTGAGAGAGTTGCTAGGAATGTATTTGGGAAAAGGAAATAGAAAACGCTACCCAAATCCACCATGCTTAGGCCAGGCAAAGCAGAGGGCTAGGTGCTAGCTTTTATTTCTAGGATGCTGGAGTGTCCTCAAGGTGCACACAGACAGCGCCTGTCCTGCTGCCTACCCTTCTTCACCCTGTGCCTTCTGAGTGTAACTTGGAGTGGCCAACAACCACGCAGGGTCTCTCTCAAGCCCAGGAGCACAGCGAGAATCCCAGGAGTGTGGAGCAGTAATCTTACACACCTGCAGCGTTTCCTTCTGAACCATGGAGAACACAGCTCAGTGTTTGGAATGAACCTCTTGAGAGTAGGGCAGAGATGGCTCTTGGCCATTTTTCCCAGATTCCTAATGCTTGTATGCATGCCGGTGCAGTTGTGGAAACTCCTTTGTATCCATGTGCCCTGGGTTTAGCCACCGTGGAGTCCTGCTCTTTCTCTGTTAGGCCATCTGTCTCCACTTTTAACCTGCTGTCACCACATTGAGGTTGGCAGGTGGAGGGGCTGAGGAAGATGAAAGCCAGCTCCCACACAAGTGCTGGGCTGTGTCAGGGTCTCTGCTCTGCCAGGAGTATACCCTGCCTGAGTCTGGGAAGCCCCAACAGCCAGGACTGCAGTCCCAGGAGCTGCCGGGCTTTGGATCAATGACCTGTCAGCTATGTGTGTCCCCTGCTCCATCCTGATGGTGCCTTAGATGTAAAGCCAAGAGCTTTCCTAATCTCCCACCTCACCCTTCATACTCTTCCTCTAAGACACCTGGATTTCATGAGCATCCTAACCTATGATTTCCATGGAACCTGGCGCAAAACCACAGGACACCACAGCCCTATCTTCCGAGGCCAGCTGGATGGCAAGGCTGACAGATTCAACAACATGGTGGGTTCCCAGAAAGGAGAGGGGAAGGGACCCCAAAGCCCAACCTAGAGCATAGGCAGCCGGGCCATAATCAGTCCATCCAGAACTCTGCATCTGTCAAGCAGTAATAAGCACTGCCTGTGCCTGAACTGAGTTTCCAAGAATGCAACTGATGAATCTGAAATGATCAGTTCCCAGAGGAGCGGGGAATCCCAGAGACACTGCATCACTGTCCCTTCTGCTGCCCACATGGCAGCATTAGCAGCACACTGTTCCCTAAGCACCTGGATGCTTGCTTAGCCCACTCTTTCCTACCCTCCCCTAGGACTATGCTGTGACGTACATGTTGAGACTGGGTGCCCCAGCCAGCAAGCTGGTGGTGGCCATCCCAACCTTTGGGAAGAGCTACACTTTGGCCTCCTCTGACACTGGCGTTGGAGCTCCAATCTCGGGGCCAGGGCTCGCAGGCCAATTCACCAAGGAGGAAGGGATCCTTGCTTACTATGAGGTAATGGAGTTAGGGGAGAAAGCAAGATCTCTGGCACCTGGGGAAGGGGTCCTTCCACCTCTACTTTTTCTTCTTTGGGGATATAAGCATGTTCAGTTGACCTGGAGAGGAGGAATGAGGTCAGGCCTTTGGCTCCTAAAAGCCTCCAGCAGGTGCAGTTCCCTGCAGCTCCCCAAATATTCCTCTGGCCACAGAACAGGAGTTTCCCTTCCAGACCAGGCCAGAGCAGTGACCAAGAGGCACGTTTAGCCTCTGCCATGTGCAGATCTGGTGCTGGTCCTCAGAGCCAGACAACCCATCACTTCCCACATTCCTGTTTAAGGCAGAGTAGGCACTCAAATTGTAAGAGCACCCAAGGTGCAGCAGCCGAGCTCTGAGACATTTTCATCCTTTTCATACATTTGCTTGAACCCTACAGCCTAGAGGCCGGGCAAGTGAGAGTGTAGGCTGCAGAAGGGGCTGACTGAGATTCGGGGAGTGACTGCTGGTGACCTGAAAGGTTTCCCACACTCCTGCTGTCCTGTTCTCTGCTTAGATCTGTGACTTCCTCCATGGAGCCACAGTCCATCGAATCACCAGCCAGAAGGTCCCATACGCTACCAAGGGCAACCAGTGGGTGGGGTACGATGACCAGGAAAGTGTCAAGAGCAAGGTAAGCTTCCCCAAAGCCCTGAGTGCCTGGGGAACAAGAAGGGAGGTGGAAGTCCCGCCAGGCTCCCGGCAATCACACCCTCTCCTCTGCCCCAAGAGCCGAGTCTCTAGTACCGCCATCCCATCCCCTGGGGAAAGGCCACATGACCCATTTCCTCCATACACACCTTGGCTGATCTGAACTCCTCCCACTAGGTGCAGTACCTGAAAAGCAGGCAGCTGGCGGGGGCCACAGTGTGGGCCCTGGGTCTGGATGACTTCCAGGGCTCCTTCTGCAGCCAGCATCTACCCTTCCCCCTCACCAATGCCATCAAGGATGCACTCGCTGCAGCCTAGCCCCGCCTTCTACACATGGTGAGGGCCAACGACACCCTCACACCCTCTGCCTCCAGCTGGCCTGGAACCTGATCACTTGCTAAGTCCCTTGACTGAGCCTCAGTTTCCCTCCACTTGTAATCTGTGCACAGCATGGAGATTGGAGCTCAGTCCTGTGCACAGGAGGTGGGGTAGAGTTCTGGGAGCAGGTCAGTGTTCAACATAGGATCAATACGCTGATGAATGGAAACACTCACAGACTCCAAGCTCAGCATAAGAGGATTTCTGCAACTTCTTTACCCTATCCTCCTTATGAAAGGACATCATTTTGGCAAGCTCTGCCACCAAGTAGGCAAACATCCTACAAGACACAGTGACCATACTAATTATACCCTCTGCAAAGTCCAATTTGAAGCTTTCACTTAGGCACATAATCATGTCTCCTCTCTCACTTCCCTTTCCTAATTCCCCAGCTGCTCAATAAAGTACAAGAGCTTAACAGTGGGTTACACTTGCTTCAGTCTGTCTTGGTGAGCACACGGAACCTCTGGGCTCACCTCCACTGTCTTTTCTGAATTTCTTTCTCTCTGAGGCTTGGGAGCCTAGAACTTACAGCAGTGAGGCCACCATGTCCTCTGCCAGATCCCAGGGAGCCTCCCTGGTAGGCAGCATCCTTGGATTCACCCAAGCATGGTTGATGGTTTTCTAGATATTTGCTCACTGTCCTCCAGGCTTCCAAGTTAAGCTCCCTGTTGAAAGAACTCATTGCGATTTCCCAAAGGCTGGTAGAACTCTTGGGAAGGAAAGTTCCTTAATCCCAATACCTCATCTCTGTGGATCTTTGGGTGGGTGGCGGGAGGTGGTGGTGGGAAGAAAGGCAGAGATTTTCCCATGAACCTCCTGGCCTCCCAGGGCTGGGGCATGTGCAGGGCACATGTACTAGTTCTGTACTGCTAGTCACCTGCATCTGATTTCCTTAGGGCCAGCTCATTCCATTTTTTTTTTTTCAGCTCATTCCATGGTTGAGCAGAAAGCTATGGGCTGCCTCAGTGCTGTCCTTGTCCCCAGCCCTCTGTCCTTGTTCTAGCTCCCCTCTCCCACTCATCCCTTGACCCATGCAGAGATCTAAGCTCCGTTGCTCAACCTAGCCTGTGGCAGGAGGGGAGGATGGATGGATTAGGAATGACTCAGAAGACCAGCCAGTTTTCTAGCCTTCATGAGGTGGAGATGTTCCCACCAGGCTTTTGTGAACTTCCAGGGCCCCCGGACATTACCCAACAAGAATCCAGATCTTTACTCCAAAACTAAAGAGAATTTATTTGTGGATTCCTTGATGTTTGGATTATCTGTGATTTTGGATAATCATATGTTGGCCTGATGGCTTGTTACTCTGCTTTGAGGTACAGGATAGGAAATACCTATCTGTTGCCCTGAAATCTGAACCAGCTGGAGTTGGGCAGATACAGCTGATTTGAAGGTCAAAGCTCTGCTAAAGGCAAAAGGATTTGGACGGAGACTTAAGGCTACCTGGCATTTCCACTGCTGGCCGGTGAGACCAAGTGGTCCCTAACCTAGGGCACTGCCTGCCCTACCATACAGAGTCTTTGAAAACCCCAAGGCCTTGAATACTCCTGAAGAGCCAACTCCTGTCCCCTGGGGCCACCCTTCCCCCAGCTTGAGACAAGCTGTCCAGGGCTGACTCAGGGTCCTGCAGAATTAGTCACATTCACTTATAGCTGCAGAGTCAGGGGCCAGCGATGGAGATCGGGTCTCCAAGGCCTGCTTCCTGCCCGGCAGAATACTGAGTGACCCAGCAGAGAACATGGGCACCCAGGCAAGACTGCCCCTAATGGCTCTCCAGATCCTCTGTTTCTGAGGACCCTAAAAAATTTCATGTTTGACCATTTTTAAATTGTGTGATACATAATACATGCTGAAGATACATCATTCACACTAAAGAACACCTAAACCGTACTTGTTTAATTTAAAGAATTACTACGAACTGAAAGCCTGTGTGATCACCACCGACAGCAGGAAGTGGACACTTGGTGGCATCCTGAGGCTTCCTCAACCCCATACATCTCTCTCTCTCTCTCGACCTGGAGGTCAGCACCATTCAAACCTTGGTGCTAATGTTGGCCTTGCTGTTCTTTATGGGCTGACCGTCTTGAAGAGGACTCCAGATGTGGCTGCATTTGAATTTAATGGTGTCTGAGATAACACCATTTCTGTGTTCCTGGCCCTTTTGCTCACTGTCAGGTCTGTGAGATCAGCTGCTGTATAGCTGAATCTCTTCAGTTTATTCCATATTTTGCTTTATAGTTGCATAAGTGCTCTACAGATATTTATCCATCCTACTGTTGAGGGGCCACTGTTTACCCAAGATCCAGGCTATTAGATGTAAGCCTACCTTGAATGCTTTCATTATGTCTCCTGGGACTCAGCATGAACATTTCCAGGAGTGGACCTAAGTGGTTACAAAGTAGGTACGTGATTGATGTCGCTAGGCACTGTCTGCCTCTTCCCAAAGTCATGTCTCCAATTCACATCTCACCAGCAATGGAAGTGTTTATTGCCGCCCCCCCCGCCCCGACAGTATTATCTGGCTTTTAAGTTATTACCTATTTTAACCTTTTTTGAATGAATACGTGACTGGCTAATGTCCCTGCCCACAGGTGGGTGAAAGTTTCAGAGTGCTGTTGTCCAGTAGGGTCTCCCTAGCTCTGCCTACAACTTCATCCCAACCAGTACCCTGAGGGAAAGCATTTTCAGGAACACATGGGAGACTGAGACTCAGAACCAGACTTGGGGGAGGCTGATTCCTTACTGGCCTCCTTACCAGAGACCCAAGTAGCAGCTTAGTTCCTGCTATGGTTGGCATGTATTCCCTCCCCAAAACTCACAATGAAATGTAACTGTTTTATAACAATGTTAAAAGATAGGGCTTTGTGGGGTGATGTCTTCATGAATAGAAGTGGATCAGTTATTTCATAAGCAGGGTTCCCAGTAAAAAGGCTGCGTTCACTCTGAACTCCTCTCTGTCGTCCCTGCACTCCTGCCATGCTATGATCCAGCCCAAAGACTCTCACTAGATGTGGGCACCGCACTACCCAACTTCCCAGACTCCAGCAACACAAGCAGATAAACTGCTGTTTATCTCATCTGTGGTATTCTGTTACGGCAACAGAAAACAGGCAAAGACAGCCTTGCCTCCTGGTGTCCCACTGCTGGAGGATGTTCGTCGGGCAAGCCCTCCCCTATGGGTATCTCAATTGCCTCCTCCTCTTGGATCCTCAACCTCCTACAGCACAAGTGGGAATCCTCAGGGACTGTGTGGCCCCCAGGGGCAAAGCAGGGAGCCCTTACAGAGGAGGGGTCCAGGCTGTCTAGGTCCCAGGCCCCTGGTCCGGGAGACCCAGCCCCAAGTGGCCCCTGAAGTCCAGGCCTACAGAGCTGGCCCTGTCTCCTTCCCCAGATGGCTGCTCTCTCTACTGATCCCTGATTCCCTGGCATGGCCCCAGAGATGTACCAGTTCATCCTTTGGTGCCCTCCCTGCTCTTGGCACCACCACCCTGGCTCTGAGGTCTAGTCAGGGTGATGGCGAGGTAGCGTGCTCCTCAAGGGGCCCTGTGGTTCCTCCCCCAGAGCTATTCCTGGTCTGCGTACCTCCCCAGCCCGCTGTCCCCCTGCCTGACCTGACCCCACAGCTGAGAATCACTCACTGGGGGTGGGGCAACCCTCAGCTATATAAGCCTGGACCTAGGTGTCCTAGCCATCCTGGAGTTCCACACCCTCCTATGGTGACCCCTGAGCACTCCAGCTAGATCAGCAGCCAGCCCAGCAATGGCAGGAAAAGACACCTCTGAGGCCACTGCCTCTGGCTCAGAGGAGACAGCATCTGAGTCCGTCACGGAGTCTGCCACGGTGCCTGCCACAGGGCCTTCTGGAGAAGTGACGGCATCAGAGTCCACCAGGAAAGAGCAGGCTGGGGAGCCCCAGGAGCCTGTGTCTCAGGAACCTGCCCCCCCTGCAGTTCCTGCAGCTCATGCATCATCTGTAGCTACTAAGCCTGCACCTCCAAGTGAAGGTGACCAGAGATGGGGTGAGGTGGAAGGGGAGACAGCATGTGGGGAGGGGGACTCCTGGCCCAAACCTCTTCTCACCCTGACTTCCCCTCAGATGTCCCCAGCTCCCCACTGATGCTGACCATCGTGGATGTGAGCCACAACTCTATGACTGTAAGCTGGGAACCCCCTGAGAAGCTGGGGAGGCTGGGGCTACAGGGATATGTGTTGGAGCTCTGCCGAGAGGGAGGTGAGCCATGCCCAGCCTTGCATGTGCCCAGGGGAGGTGGAGTAGGGGGCAACGCAGAGGGAGGGCATGAAAGCATAGGTTTCCTTAGCACCCCCACCTAGCCCCGCTTGCTGCCCTGGGACCTCTGAAGTGTGGGGCTGTCCTGTGACCACAGAAGCCCCCTGATCCTCCAGCTCCAGGGAGCTTCTGAGTTATAGGTGGATGGGTGACTTTGGGTACCACTCTGATGAGCAGGGAAGGAGGAGCAAAGCCTCGGAGGAGCCTGCTGGGGAGGGCAGTGTAGGAAAGAAACAGCCCAGAGGCTGCAGAGCAGAGAATAGATAGCGGGGGGAAAAGGGAATGGGAGAAGAGTTTGGCCCAAGTTCTGCTACCGTTGTCCTCTGTGATACTCAGGTTTGCCCTGGCCTTTACCTCTGCCTTGCTTTGTGATTTTGTAAATGCATCTGACTCTCTCCGGGCTTCAGCAACTCCATCTGTGGCCACCGTTCTAGAGCTCTAACATCAGCTGTCTTTGATGTCACTTAACACTAAGAAGTCAGAGAGGGTGGGAGAAGATAAGGGCTGGGGCAGGAAGTCTACTTCGCCAGATCACCATGGAGAAGGGAGCCCTACAGAGAAGGGAGCCCTGGCTATGTCACCTTCTGTTCTCCGCAGCCTCAGAGTGGGTGCCTATGAACCCTAGGCCCATGATGGTGACCCAGCAGACAGTGCGAAACCTGGTACTGGGAGAGAAGTTCCTTGTACGAGTGGCTGCAGTGAGCTCCGCAGGGGCTGGCCCACCGGCCGTGCTGGACCAGCCTGTCCATATCCAAGAGATCACTGGTAAAGCCCAGCCTCATCTCTTACTTCCCAGCCCTTGCCTAGCAGAGAAACGAGGCCATCTAAGCAACCATATCCCCTCCCTCAGCCACACACACAAGCCACATGCGGGTGCCATCTTGCCTGGAAAAAGTGTCAGGTGGCTTCTCTCAGCATCGAGGGGCTCTGAAGGTCAAAGAAGCCATTTCCCCTAGTGGTCCTGCCCCAAGCATTGGGAAAAGGCGTCCTGCTACCAAGAAGGGCAAGCACAGCTTTCCTGGTCATTATTCTCAAGTTGAGAGGGCATCTGACCCCCTTCTATCTCATCGATATCCCTCCAGCAGCCCTGGCAGCTCATTTTCTGCCCATTTCCTAAGGTCTGGGTTCCAGGTTCTCCCACGCCATCTGGAACACAGAAGGCCTGCTTTCCCCTGACCTCCACAGCCTGCTGGGAAGAAGAGGGGCTGCAAAAGGTCCACCAAGGCTTCCCTACGGGGTAGTGGCTTGCTGGGGACCTGGAGGCCAGCTGCTGTCCCAGTTGCTAATATTTCTATTTGCAGGGTGTATTAGCCTCAATCTTATGTTCACTGCCCTCCCAAAGCTGATCGGGTTTCAGTCTGTTAATGGCAATGAGTCATTTGGTCTCAGGTCTCTGGGGACAGCGCAAGGCTCCAGGGTGAAGAGAGATGCAGGCAAGCAGGTGGTCAAGGGCTTCTCCATCTTCGTTCATGCTCCTCCACCAGGGGGAAGGATGGCTCCCAGTGGAGGCTTGGAGCAGAATCTCACAGTTCTGGACAAGGTGGACAGGAGGACAGGGTATTGTGGCCACAGGAGGGGTCAGGTTTGGGTTCAAGGCAATTCTTAACCTTAGGCTTGCGTGGCACGCCAGGGTTGAGCCACAGGTTGTCGTGGCTGGTGCGTCAATACCAAGAGACCCCAAAGGGCCCAGGACTTCTCAGTCTTAGATTCAGGTGTCCACATGGGAATGTTCACACCCTGCTGGGCTGTAAGGCATTTTTGCTAGTGGTTTTCACAGCCCAGACATCGCCGGTCTTGAAGCAAAGCGCATCTCATTCCTCATGGCAGCTGTGGTAGGGCTGTGCTGACATAGCCTGGGGATGGCAGAAAGCCCTCCCTCCTATTGGGAGAGTCCTAGATCTTCCCCAAGAGCCCAAGGAGCTCAGACTCGGAGAGGTCTCTGAGGGCCAGCACTGAAGGAGCCAGCCAGACTAGCACCCATTTCTCTATTAAAATTCCTCTGGCAGGAGAGGAGGGGATTTCCTGGAGAGAAAAGAGGAGGAGGAGGAGGCCACACACAAGTGTGAAACAGCCAGGCTTCTTGTGGGCAAGGCAGAGTGATGCCGGTCCAGGATCCTCAGCTGCTCAGCTGTCCCTCCTCAGCCACCTGGAGCTGCCAAGCATTCCTGACCCCCTGCAGCTGCCCAGAAAGCATTCCTGGCCCATGACCCTCCAGCCAAGTGCCTGCTCAGCTAATCCTTGGAGACACAGTGTTCCTTCTCACTGTCTCCTCCTTGGCTGCCCTCCGTGCCATGACCAACTGCTCCCACCTGTTCACTACTGAGAGCTAACTCCAGGGACAGGGATATTGGCCATGATAGCTCCCCTTGGAATGTCCAGAAACTTCTGTGGCTGGGCAGGATTAGGGTGTGGTCAGGAAGGTGGTTCTCTGCCATAGCAGGGGGCCAAAATGGAACATCTTCCTAACTGCGAGATGAAAGACTGAGCGGGGACACAAGAAGCAGGGTCTTACCTGCTCCGGCCTTATTTGGGTGGGAGAAGACCCCAATACTCCCAGAGGAATGAGCAAGCAGGGTCTCACAAAAGGGGAAGTCCTGTGCCGTGGTGCTGGGGAAGCTGGATCAGCAGGATGAGGGCTGATACAGCCTCCCTCCCCAGTTCAGGTCAACAGATACAACACCTGTCCTCCTGCAGGGGGAGACAGAGAGCTGGCTGCTGCCCCATCTGGAGCAGAATGCCTGGGCTGCAGGGCAAATCCTAGCCTGGCAGGGTGGAGATGCCAAAGGAGTGCCTGGGATACCTACCAGTTCACACCATGGAGGCCTTGACCTCCCAGGAACCTCTGGACTCTCAGCTCCCTAAGGATCTGGGCCCCTCCACCTGGGCACTGAGAGCACAGCTCTCATGAAGAGGCAGCCAGGACACACCCAGGAGCCCTCCTGGCTGGCCAGCAGCCCATGACAGTTGTCCCTTCCCCCCACCCCAGGAGCCCCATCCAACTGCCCACCTGCCCTAGTAAGCCTAGACTCTTGCTTTCATGCAGAGGCCCCCAAGGTCCGAGTTCCCCGGCACCTCCGTCAGACCTACATCCGCCTGGTGGGAGAGTCCATCAACCTGCAAATCCCCTTCCAGGTGGGTCTGCCGGCTCAGAGGGAGAGAGGGAGGTCAAGTGCTCAGGCTGCTATGTCTCAGGGAGTATAGGAAGTGTCAGCATTCCTGTGGGGTTTCCTGAGGACCACAAGGACTGTCTTGGCCTCTCTTCATCATGCAAACAACTCTGTTGTAATTCTCCAACTTGGGAACATGCAAGAAGATAGGCCCTGGGGCACATTAGACACCTGGAGGACCTGCCTCTGGGCCGCACCTGTGGCTCCAACTTTTGCAGCTCTGGGCCAACAGAGAAGGCTCCTGGGCACAGCTGTGGACACCCCTAGCGCTGGTGGGCATGGGGTCTGGCACCTGTCACATTCACCAGAGTGCTCTTCCCTGCCAGGGGAAGCCCAAGCCGCAAGCCTCATGGACTCACAATGGCCAGGCCCTGGACAGTCAGCGAGTGAGTGTGCGCAGTGGGGACCAGGACTCCATCCTCTTCATCCGATCAGCCCAGCGCTCTGACTCAGGCTGCTATGAGCTTACCGTGCGGCTGGAAGGCATGGAGGCCAAGGCCACCATTGATATCCTGGTGATTGGTACGGGCGGGGAGAGAAGGGGCTGCCTCCTGTGAGCAGCTGGCAGGTGGGGGGCTGGCTAAGAAAGCAGCTGGCAGGTGGGGGGCAGGCTGAGGAAGCTTTACAGGAGCCGAACCTTGGGTGTGAGCATTTTGTGGCAGGCCCAACCTCACACTTTCCTTCCCATTTTGATCATGCAGAGAAGCCGGGACCCCCGAAGAGCATCCGGGTTCTGGATGTCTGGGGGTGCAATGCTGCCCTTGAGTGGACCCCACCCCAGGACACAGGCAACACAGAGCTCCTGGGCTACACAGTGCAGAAGGCAGACAAAAAGACAGGGGTGAGCCAGTGGGGGCCAAGTGGAGTGGGGGCGGAAGTGGCCAAGATGTCTGGGAAGGTCCACCCCATTATGAGTCACAGGACTCAACTCCAGTGCCACAGTTGACTGAATCCCCAGTGGCCTCAGCGACTCTTGCCTCCCGAGCCCTCATTTCCCTCCCAAGGCTGCAGGAGGGGCTGCTGGGCTCTCTGCAGCCTTTCAGATTCTGAAGCTGCGTTTCTGAAATCTTAATGCATGTAGGAATCACCTGGGAATTTGCTAAGATGCAAATTCTGATTTAGTAGGTCTTGCTGGAGGCCAGCTCCTGCCTTGCAGGAAGTGCCAGGCACTGCCGAGGCTGCTCAGCTGCAGGCCGCACTTTGCATAGCAAGGCCCTAGAATCCTGAGAACTTCAGGGAGCTCACCGAATGCTCACCTGAGCGCCCAGGAGCCCTTTCTCCCGATTTGAAGTCCCTCGAGCCCAAAACTGGATGGTCAGTCTCCCAGGGTTAGTCCTTGCAAGGAGGAGGCTCCAGGGTAAGCGAGAAAGACGAGAAGAGGGCTGAGAGGTGAGGGTGACAAGCCGGGTGCCCGCAGCAATGGTTCACAGTGCTGGAGCGCTACCACCCGACCACGTGCACCATCTCTGACCTCATCATCGGCAACTCGTACTCCTTCCGGGTCTTCTCAGAAAATCTGTGCGGTCTCAGCGACTCAGCCACCACCACCAAGGAGCTTGCACACATCCAGAAGGCAGGTAGGTGTGGGCTGGCAGCATCCTGACTCTTGCCTTGTCTCTGCTTCTTCCCTGGTGTACCCATATCCCTCTCTGGGCTTCTCCTGAGTACTGCTCCCTGGAACCTTTGCTGCTTTCCTCCTACTCCAGTTATGTGCCTAGCACACACACACACACACACACACACACACACACACACATACACACAGAGGCAGAGTGACTGTAAAGTAATGGATGTGGCTGAGGGGTACTAAGCACATCAGGGCAAACTCATGCAAATGGGCAGGTCCCTCAGGTGGCTGTGCACTTATCCTAGAGATATGTACGGCCGCATCCACGGAGGTCTCTGGATTGCACGCATAGTGTCCCTCAGGACCCACCCTGAAAGGCAATGTGTGTTTAACAGGCAGACCCTGGAAATTTATAAAAGCGCAGACCTCCCTGCCCAAGGAGAACACCACACAGATGAGCATGAGACATGAGCTTTACTGTCTCCTGGAGGTGCCCCAGCTTCTTGTGTCAAATGTGGAGCTCCAGACCTCCTTGCTGCCACCCACCAGAGGCCCTCCCCACCAGACTGCGTGGGCTCTGGAAGGTGCACTCTTGCTAACTCCAGACCGAGCTGCACAGAATTGGGAAGAAATTTTTGTTTCAAAAAAAGAAAGCCAGATGGGTCTCTAAAAACAAAGAAATGAAATGTATCTGCAGGTTGCTGGTCTCCACCTCCTGCTGGGATCTTCTGCCAAGATCTCTCATGGTGCTGGTTTTCCTGCCCATTCCTCTGCTCCCCCTACCCACCTCAGCCCTGTGCCAGCTGTCCTTCCCTCTGTGTTGTTTTCTATGTTTCTGAAGGCACCATGACTTGCTTCCCAAAGATCCTGGGTAAGATTAGTCTTACAAGGCCTCCTCTACTCCTGAAACCTCAAATTCTCCCCTGAATCCAGATATCACTGCCAAACCTAAGGGATTTATCGAGCGAGACTTCTCAGAAGCACCCTCATTCACCCAGCCCCTGGCTGACCACACCTCCACCCCTGGCTATAGCACCCAGCTGTTCTGTAGCGTCAGAGCATCACCCAAGGTGAGGGGCTCTGGCTTGGGGGCACAGCTGGGGGCATCAGCCTGGAGAATCTTCTGGGTATCTGTACTAAGGGCTATAGGTGCTCTTTAGGGGCTCTCTAGAACCTGATCCCAGGCCATACCCTTCCTGACCTTGCTTCCTCTGTCCATGCCTCCAGCCCAAGATCATCTGGATGAAAAACAACATGGATATCAAAGGCGATCCCAAGTACCGTGCCCTTTCTGAGCAAGGGGTCTGCACCCTGGAGATCCGGAAACCCAGTCCCTTTGATTCTGGAGTCTACACCTGCAAGGCCATCAATGTGCTGGGGGAGGCGTCTGTGGATTGCCGGCTAGAGGTCAAAGGTGAGGGTCACTCCCCAGGGACCCTGCTGTGGATGGCAGAACAGAGGCCACCTCTTTGGAGACTGGACTAGATCAGACTGGAGCAAAATCTAAGGTGGGAGAGAAAAGGTAGTGAGGATGGAGGCCAGGCTATCTGCATAGCTTTCCCAGCAGATGGCCCACTGTGTTGAGGGAGGGGAAACCTTGAACTTCTCACTTCTTCCAGCCTTCCACAGCTCTAACCTGCATGATCACTTCCAGCTTCAGCCACACACTGAAGAGTGACGGGAAGAGGCTGGGATGAAGAGACAAGGTAGGTGGCTCTGAGGGCAGAAGAGAAGCAGAGAGGAGGCTGGGAGCAGGGGCACAGTGGGGAGAATAGACAGCAGCCAGGTCTGAGCTTAAGTCTGTAATCACAGCCACTAACATACATGGACTGGTGCAGTGGGTGGGCACAGGGCAGGGGTCTGGTCCTGATCCCGAGCAATCTTAGCATGGATATACTCTTTGGCTCTGATTCCTCATCCTAAAAGTGGGGACAACAGCCCCTATTCTATCTTTCCTCCCGTAGCAGTCCTTAGGCTCTGGGTAAGTCAGGAAGGATCTAGAACTGTGTGAGGCAGAGATTAGGCTGAAGGAGGGAGAGGAAGAGATGCAACTTTCTTGCTTCTAATTGCTCTTCCAGTATGTGGTGGAAGAGCTCACACCAGGGCTCTGTCCTGGCAGGACCTGTCCTCTGCTGAGTCCTGCAGGCCTGAGGCTTTGGTCTCAAAATGTAGCTTCGCAGATGCCCAAGACCTGCATTTCAATAGCAATAGCTGATGGAACCCTTCCTGGTGTCTGCTAGCCTCCCCAGAAGACTGAATCTAGGACCCAGGAGTGGACCTGGCTGGCCCCAAGCCAGGCCTCCTGGCATCAAGGGTGCACAGGAGGTACAGAGGCCAGCCCACCCTGCAGAGCTGTGCTCTGGATGGGAGGCACCCAAGTAAAGGTGTGGCATGATGACGGCGGCGCGGGGCTTCTTTGTCAGTGAGCATCATCGAGAGGCTGCTATGTGGGGGCATCTGCATGTGCCACCTCATATGAGGAGGGTGCCATCAGGAGGGGCCTCAAGACGCCACGAGCCATCTTCTAAGCATCAGTGGTCCAGACTTTGCTTTCTGACTCAGGGTTCGCCACCCAAGTGCGTAACCATAGCAATAGAAACACCACCCTGGCACCCTGCTGACTCCAGCCACCCCCACGTCCCCCTCTCGGCGCTTCTTCCTGCCCCCATTCTGTCTTCTCTGCTGAGTTTGTCTTGGTTCCTCTGACACTGGTGGGGTGGGTGCGAGTGACGCCATCTCCATCAGGGCTCGGGGTCTTTTATTCGTCCTGTGGGCCTCCACTGGAAGCCAGGGACATCCCACCTCCAACAAAAGTAGAAACCTGGAGTCAGTCTTCACACTCAGAGCCCATGAACTCGACAGCCAGCCCTCCTAACCCTCTCTCCACAAGGGGACTTCATCTTTCCCAGAGCCTCAGGCCTGGCCTCTGTCTGCACTCCAGTTTCTGAAGTACCCCCAAAGTGAGCCAAACGCCAGGATAATTTAGGGTATGAAGCGCCAGTGAGAGCCTTCTCAACCCCTCAGGAAGGTGGACCCTTCCAGCCTGTCCCAGCCCCCACACCCCAGCCCAGGAGTCAGCCTCCAGGATGCTTCTTTCTTCACCCCATCCCCAAAGAAGGCTGAATGCTCCCGAGAACTAAAGCATTCTTCTCCATCGGCCCCAGAAGCAGCAGCAATGGTGTCCTTCAGATAATCCAGGCCTGTCACAGAGGGCTGATAGGACGTGATGGCCCAGAAGACAGGGAGTTACACTTCGGGATCTTTGGAAACTCAGGGCAAGGTGGGCTCCGTGCTGCCCCCTGGTGGACGCTTGAGGCCGGTGGCTACAGAACCTCGCTCCCCAGGGTCTGGTGCAGAATAAAGCAAACGTGAAAATGATTTCCAGAGAACTCCCTCTGCCTCTCTCAAGGATAATCCTGAGCTGCCCAGGGTTAGGGCAGCAGGCACCATGACCTTGTAGTCGTGGAGATGCAGAATCCTTGCAGTTGGCAACTGATGCTCCATGATCCTGCCCTTTAGCTGCTCCTGTCTCCTTCTGGAGAACAGTAGAGAAAGTAAGGCCAGAACAGCATCATTTCTCACACTCATCTTGGGAGGAGTCCACGCCCATCCTGAAGATGGGTCCAAAGCAGGGCTATACCACAAACACCTAAGACCAGCAGATTCCCTGTGTGGCTTTGGGAGCCTGAAAATCCTCACCTAGCCCCAGAGCTTCCTCCTGCCGAGGACATGCCCAACCCTGAAATGCTGGACCACACATGGGATGGTAGGGCAGGCAAGGGGGCTCAAGACACTTTCCTCTCACCTCATACCATATGGTTCTTTCCCAGCAACTGCCACCCCAAGCCTGCTCCTGGTCCCTGAGAAGCAGGGGACCTTTAGCTCCTGTGGACAGGCCCCTGCTCTGTGGACATCTCCTCAGAGCCTCCCTGTGTCACAGCCACAGCCCAAGTGTGGAAGGCCCAGCAAGATGGGAGGGACAGTGGGGAGGTGGGCCATAGGCTGAGGCCTGCTAGATATGGGTTAGTGGGAGCCAACACAGGCTAGTCATCCACCTTCTCTTCAGGAGGATCCTCATCACTGGGAGGCTCTGGCTGGCAGCGAAAGTGGTCATGCCAAATCTTCAGGAAGGTCACCCGGAACTTCTGGATGCGGAAGGCATAGACGATGGGGTTCATGGCTGAGTTGCCATGTGTAAGGAAGATGGCAGTGTAGGTGAGGATGGTAGGCGTACGGCAGGTGGGACAGAAGAGGGTGATACAGTTCAGGATGTGCAGGGGCAGCCAGCTAAGGGCAAAGAGGAAGAGGATGAGAGCCAGCGACTTGGCAATCTTCAACTCCTTCCCGTAGTACTTCTGGGGGTCACCAGAGGAGGCCGACACCTTTTTGTTGAGCTGCTTTCGGATCAAGTAGAAGACCTCCAGGTAGATGAGGACCATGAGGAGCAGGGGTGGCAGCACCCAGACAAAGAAGTTGAAGTAGACCATGTACTCCATGCTGATGACCTTCTCGAACTCACACTTGATCACAGGCTCCCCAGTGCTGCCATTGGCCGCCCATGCCATCTCCACCTTACTGAGATTGTTCCAGCCAAACATAGGTGTCAGGCCCACCACAAGGGAGAGAATCCAGCAGACAGCGATGGCCACTGCCGCCCTCCGTGGGGTCACCACCGTCTTGTACCTGTGGACAGGAGAGCAGGGTGTGAGAAGTGGCCAGCCAGCAGTCATGAAGGCCCCTCTAAGGCCCATGTGGCCCTTGGGGGGTTCCTAGAGGATGCCCCATTCCCCATCTAGAACCCAGAGTGTATGGCCACAAGATCTGCCCAAGGTCATGTGAAAGGTGACAGCACTGTCCTGTGCTTCCTAATATATGGCTCACCGAAAAGCCAGGTGATTAACAAGTCACTGTTACACGAGGGCCTGCTGACTCCACTGTCGTCAGAACCTTTCCTCACCTGTCCTATTTTCCCCACTCAGCACCCCTCTCCTACCTCCATTTTTACCTCCCATTCCTTCCCACTCATGACACATGCTTATGCCTAAGGTGTGAGTCTCATGAGACAGCAACCCTAAGCTAACTGGTAATGATTCCCAGAAAATAAAGCCGGTGTTGCCTGAGTATCCACTACATGCTAGGTCCTTTCACTCATTCAGTCACTCACACAAGCTTGCAGATGTGGGTGCATTATGCAGTAAATGTTTATCAAGTGCTTTTTGTCATTGCTCTCTGGGCTATGGATAACAGAAAAGATCCATGCCACACCATGGGGGAGGGACCCGTAACGCAAAAGTAAGGAAAGAAATAAGACAACACATGGTGACGTGTTCTTCAAAGGAAACAAACAGGATGATGTCAAGGGCCAGAGTTTCCCAACCTTCTTCATGTCAGGACACACAAAGAAGATGAAAACATTCTGATGACACACAGAAGATGAGGCGGCCTGTGGGTTGGGGTTGAGGGTTTTGATATTTTGGGTGCTTCTCACTTCCCTTTCAACTAACCCAGCCAACAGCCCGCCGTGTGTCTTCTACCCACACGCTGGCCTTGGATGGTGTGTGCCAGCCTAGCTCTCTGCAGCTTGCCCAGTTGTTATTTTCCAGGGCTGCTCCTGAGATGGATGGGGTGCCCTCTGGGCCTGTAAACAGCTTGCAAGATGGGAGCTGGGAGTACTAGGGGGCTCTGAGTCTGTGCTTTTCTGCCCCAGGCCTGCAGCATTACAGCTTGCTTCTCATTGGTGAAGCTTACGGGTCCTCCCATGCTAAACCTCAGGTTTTCTAGACCCCGTAGGATTCATGAAAGGCCACCTGCTCTGTGCAGGTTATGGGGACATAAAGGGGAGGGGAATCCAGGAACCTCCTTCCTGTACCATCTAGAAGACAGGCACAAGAAGGGAACTTTGGGCCCTCGTGTCACAGCTCTGCCATTGCAAAGGAGAAGGTGAGGGCCCTGGATGATGTTATTTCCTGCTCCGCACTCTGGTCACAAGAAGTTTCGCTGACCCTTTCATTTGAGCCCCACTCTCCTCCTGCTATGAAAGCTTGTCCCTCCCCTTTATCCTCAGCAGAACAACTGCCAGCCTGGCACACAGCCTGCCAGGTGAAAGACCTGAGGGTGGCCCCAGGTCTGCCACATGCAAGCGCAACTCTTCCTCTGTAAAATAAGGCCTACATCAGAGGGTAAGGATCGAAAAAGATAATATGTGAAAATGCTCTGCAAATACCTTGCCAAGATTCCTTAGCCCTCGCCTTCCTGAGCTCTTAGACAAACACACACCTGGAACAATTCCAGTGTCCCTCGGTGCTAAGCAAAACGTAGCCTGAATGCTGTTAAAACATCTTGCTCAGGTCTGGCTCTTGGGGTCTTAGAGTGTCCTCCTACCCCCATGCCCAGCAAATTCAGGGCAAGAATACCTGGGCACACGTCTTTGAGGAAAGACCAAAGGCACATAGGTGGTCCTGTGGGACGCTGTCCCAGCCATCACCCAGTGGAGGCTAGGACCAGGTCCCTAAGACAGGGACCAAAGGAGGCTGGGCTATAATGGCAACTGGAAGGTAGGGCCAGATATCCTGTCCCTTTCCATATGGCATTTCTATCACATCTGTCATTTACAAAAGCCTGTTCACAGTCCCAAGTGAGCTTGACTGCCCTGTGGGGAGAATCCCAGGATTCTGCGGCTCACGACTCCTTGTGGGTCCAGGCTGACGATGGGGTGTTTAGACGCTAATGTTGGACAGTCTCAAGATACCCTATGAGTAGCTGCTTTATAGTGGAACCTGTTGGACCCTGCTCAGTGAGGGTGCTAATCCTAGACAGGTGTGCATCAAGTGACCTCTGATGCCGTTGCTCGACCTGAGGACTGGGCTCTAATCCAAGACCCCCATCTGGGCAGTGATGACCTATTGAGAGAGGCGAGATGGGCATTGTCAGTGTCTCAGTTAGGAGAGAGGGTGGTGGTGGCCACTGCTAGCTGGAGAAGTGTTTCTTGCCCCCTCCCTCCCTCACCCTTCCTAACTGCCCAGAGCTCCGGGGTTATAGCTTTCCTGGGGCTTCTCCAGGGCTGAGCCCTGGGCGACCCTGCACACAGGGTATCAACCTCATCTTGTTTTTCTTACTATTTTCTCCTTAGTGGGAAAGGGCTGGGCCCAAGACCTTGGCTATGATGCGGCCAGCTCTCACAGGGCCTGAGGACATTAACCTCTCCTACCCTTGGGGAAGGGATATGGGAGGTTCCTCCAATGCTAGGAGGTATCCCTTCCAAGTCCTTGCCAGCCTAGAGAGCTGTGAGGGATCTAGTCAGAACACCGGCCACCTGCAGGAGTGTGCTGTCACAGACAGTGGGGACAAGGACACACCAAACAGGGTTGCTCCACAGGGGAGCAGGGCAGATAGTTTCTCAGAGATACAGGAAGGAGGTAGGGTAAGCCACCACCTCCAAAGTCTTCTGTGGAGAACAGAGCATTTCACCTCTGGGTTGAGTGTTACTCCTTGGGGTGGTATTTCAAAAAACCAAGCTAACTCCATAGGATCGATAAATAGGGACCATCTTACTGAGGATCCTAATGTAAAAATACTGGGTAACTGCCTGAGGCAATGGGGTGACAGGGACTCTGAGAGAGAGAAGGACCACAAGGGAAAGACATAGAAGGGGGCTAGGGAAAGGAGGCCCCCAAATCTGCATCCACAGAGGACAGGGCAGAGGAAGCCACAGCTTCTGCCTGGAGTCCCCCACAGGGCTACCACACAAGAGGAAAGAGATTCTGAGGGTAAGTGAGGGAAGAAACTCAGAAATAATGCTCCACCGAGAAAAGAACAATGGCAATGCTGATAAGAGCTAAGGTTTACTGCTGCATTTTGTGCTGGGCTCTGACCTTGTGTCCTCGGAGCCACTATTGTTACTCCTATTTCCTCATTGCAGTAACTGACAATCAAAGATTAGGAAACACGTCCAAGGCCACTCAGTCAGGAAGCAGCCAAGATAGAATTCCTAAGACTGAGGTATCCCCACTTCCAAACCACCTACTGGACCTGGCTCTGCCATGCTGAAAGGAGAAGTTCCCAACACGGAAAGCAGCTCCAGAAACCCTCTCTGGATTATGGGTTAAGCAAAGCAGCTCCAGAAACCCTCTCTGGATTATGGGTTACGCAGTGCCTAGAGCTTTCCTCCTCCTGAGTCTGCCCTCTGTGCACCATGTGAGTGGCCTGTTCAGGTGTACCTGCTGCCCAGGCATTTGGGCTGCTGTCTTGTGGGTGGCCCACGAGGCTATGGCTCTCTCTCTCTTTCATTCATTAAGCAGCTATTCAGCCTGTACCCTGCAGACTGAGAGACCAGGCACTAGAGTTTGGAAATACAGAGGCCAGCAGGCAGGCACTCAGGAAAGCACTAATCAGGACGTGAGGACAGGGACAGCAGAAAGCAAACAAGCCCAGCAGAGCTCTGCAGAGCGAAAAGCCCTATCCAGAAAACACGCAGGGCACTGGGAGAGCCCACGGGGGGCATCATGTGCTGCTGGCTTGAGGGGGGACAAGCAGGGGAGCTGAGAGCAGCTCAGAGGAGCAGACAGAGGCTGGGAGCTAAAGGGTCACTGCGGAGCCAGCAGGTAGAGACGGGGACGCTGAGCCTCCCCAGAGAAGGTGCAGCAGCCGAGGAGCAGAGAGCTGTGGGAAGAGGGAAAGAGAGCGGCTCACTCATCAGGGACCTGGGCCAGGACAGTGGCCTCAGGTGGAGAGGGCCATAGTAGAAGTTCTGGGGCTTATTCTGAGTGCAGAAGCAAGCTGTTTTCAGCAAGAATAGAATGTAACTGCTCTTAAGACAACTCAAGGTGTGGTGTGGAGAGTGTGTTGGCACAGAGTGAGCTGCTGCAAGAAAGCCAGCACGGCATTTTAGCCATCTGGTGGGGGGAAGAGGTGGCACTGCAGTGGGCAGGACTGGCACTGAGTGGACTGGTAGAGCTTTAGGATGTACTTGGCGTGGGGTGAACAAGACCTGCTGCTGAGTGTGGCTGTCTGGGTGATGGAGAGACAACCCCAGCTTTTTCTCCTGTTGACAGAGTAAGGGATGGTATGACCTCCTGAGTCTCCCCCAACCCCTTCTCCCCTTAGCTGAACCCCCACTGCTCACCTGGGAACTAGACACCATCAGCAGAGACTCACCATTGGACACACACTGGAGGCCGCCCTGCACCTCAGGGCCTTTGCACTTCTGGTTCATTTCCCAAGATGTGCATTCTCTCCTTACTCAGGCCTCAGGGCAGATATCACCTCCTCAGAGAAGATTCCAGACAAATAGTCCCTGTCACCCAACTGCCTCTCACCATTTTTAATTTTCTTGATAGAGATGATCTCACTTTCTGGCTCTATAGTTGAGTGTTGTATTTGTTTCTCTCAGGAGAATGTACAAAGGTCCGTGCTGATAGAGCCGCAACTTTGCATGCGCACCACGTCTTCCCAGTACCTAGGAAGACTGCCCAATAACTGTTTGCTGGATGAATGAATAACTACATATAAAAAGGGATTAACAAATCTATATATCCATTTATTCAGAAGTGCTTGACTGAGGAACTACCACGTGATCCAGCTCAGGGAGCCAGAGATAGAGACGAAGTGACAGGTGTTCAATTAGAGATGGTCAGCGAGGGAGGCCTGGCCCCAGCCCTGGAGGAGGACATCCTGCACTGGCAGCTGCAGGGGCCCGCTGCTGGATCCGACAGCTATGGTTCCCTGTGTCCGTCCTGACATTAAGTCTGCAGTGATAGATGAGCAAGTGGCACTGGGCCACTGGTAGCTACCATGGTGCGCACCGAAGCAGCTCTGAGCCCAGCATTGGTCCTGCACACGGGGAGGCCAGCAGAGGCGCCCCTGGCCACATCTGGGCTCTACAGACTTCCCACCCGCAGTCCAGATAAGCAGGATCTCCACACCCCACTGAATCCCAGCAGGAATGTAAGAGTGCCGAGCTCCTCGGGGGTCCTTTGCTTCATGAACTGTCCCCACTCACAGATGAGATCACTTCCTGGACACAGAGCAGTGGCCGTTCCCTGCCTACAAGGTAGCCCTAAAGAATTCTGTTTGGTAGACCCAAAAGGCCACTCATCAGAAGGGGAGAGGTATTACTGTTGCTGCAAGGACAAGAATGGAGCATGCTGGTCCTGCAGTTGTTTGTTCTCAGTTTTCCTTCCCCATGCTGTGTCATCAAGGGGTGACCCCTATTGGCCGCATTTCCTAAGCCCTGTGTCAAGTGGATCTATGGGAAAATGCAAGTGTTGAAAGAACACGGAACAGTGGAGAAAGGTACCCCTCTCTCTGTCCCAGCCCATCTCAGGCTACAGTTTTACCTCTTTCTTAGCTGGACCTCCCTCCAGATATACCCACCATGGGCCTTGCCACCACCAGCCAACTGCCCCCCAGGCTCCAGACACTGTCTCTTCCCCTGGTCCTTCTGCCTGGTGGTGACTTGCTGGTCTTGCTACTCACTGCCCCCTGTTGGTGTCTCAGCGCTCCATGCCCTGTGTGGCCAGTTTCTGGCACTGAAGGCCCTCAGTTGTGAATCTCTGTGTCCTGGGTTTGACCTCAGCAGTTTAGGGTGAGCAGAAGAACTGAGCCCAGACATCCCTCCAGCGGAGGGAACAAGCTGGAAGCCAGTGGCCAGTCTCAGTCACACAGTGAACTAGGAGAGAGAGACTGTAGGATGGCTGTGGGAAAGGGTACTGTGGTCTGTACGAGAGCAGGGGTGAGACAGGGAGGGTCCTTGGGCCTGGCTGTGCCTCCTTGTGTCACCTGCCCCTCACCCAGACCTCGGGCACAAGGACAGGGCTGGGATCCAGTGTCTACCTGCAGTGCTGCAGTCTGGAGGTCAGAGACCACCTCCTCCCTCTTCTTGTCCGTGCCTTGGTGGTGAGCGAGCCGTAGTTCACAGCTCCGGTCCCCTCCTTGCTGCCCTTCTTATCAAGCATCTCAGCCACTTGTGACTGGAAACATGAATCTCAAGATAGGGGAAGTAAGCCTTTCAGACTATTAAACTACTTCCTGCAGAGAAATTCTTCCTCCCAAAGGAGAACGGAAGCCAGATACAATCAAAGACTCCACTTCAGGGGCCAAATGTTTAATAGTAACATTGCCCAAGGGAGTCTGGTTCCTGGCCTTGGGGAGAGGACAGGATGTCTAGGGCCTCAGAATGCTGTTCCCTTGGGGTCTTGCAACGTCACCCACCATCTCAAACGTAGTAGGTGTTCGGTAGTCCCTACAAGAGGAGTCAGGTCAGCTCCCCAGAGCCAGCTGTGGGACCAGAGAGGCGGGGCCACTCTGCGCTCTTTGGAAGAAGAGAGCTGCATAAACTGATTAGGTCATTTGTGTAATGGGCCTTGGAAATAGCTCTTGGTCACTTGCTGAGGACAAACAATACCACAGCCTGGTAGAAAAGACAATTAAGTTTGGGTTGGTGATTTCTAAATGGAGCTCTACTCTGAGCAACCTCCCTCTTGCAGACTTGCAGCCCCCTCTGGGCACTGTAGGTTTAAAAAAAAAAAAAAATCACAGGCCTTGCCTGAAAGGATTTACTCTAGGTGTGATGAGGAGGGCCAGCCCCAAGCACAGGGAGTGTCCCTTCTCTGATGAGAGGCAGTGTAACCTTGGTAGCCGAGACCCAAATTCCGAGCAGCTGCCAGAAAAAACGCTCACACTCAAAGGTCCCACAGATAACTGACTCACCAAGCTGGGCCATGGTCTGTGTGCTTTGTGGTGAAACCTGTCTGCCCCTGCCATCTCTAAACAGATGGACTTGGGCTTGATCAATGATCCAGATCCAGAAGAGGCAGCAAGGGGTGGGGTCTAGGAGAGAGAGAGCTCAGATTTGATCACAGCATATTTTCCAAGGATCCAGAATGTATCAGAATATTCCTGCAGTCCAGTGATCCAGGCTTTGCTCTTTGAAATAATTCCCTGGGGGCCTCTGAAATGCAACCATGTCCTCTGACCCCAAGGCCAGGCCCAGTGCCCATATCGCTGTGGGGAGTGGCTCTTGGGGAACTGGACCCAGGCCCCAGTACTCAGTCTCTTTCCACTCTGAGATTTAGTTCTCTCCAGTTCTCAGAGTGGGGCTGGAGTGGTAGAAGGACGGGAGCCAAATGGTCTCACCTGCCTGGGGTGGCTGTTTCTGACTCATCCAGTACATTGGAAAAACCCAGCCCACCTGCACAGCGACTTAGTGACCCGTGAGCAGCTGGCGTAATGGGACCTCCCTGAGATGACCAGGCTTGTAAAGGGGCAAATTCCTTTCTAGCACAGCAGAAAAGCTTGATAATGGGAGGGGCAAGCTGACCTGATTATTCAGCTTCTCATAGGCCTCTCTGGTCTCTGCAGACAGTGGCCCATTAGGAGAGACAGGAGACAGTTCTTCATCCCCCCTGGTAGCAGGGTGCATGCGGGGATCGGGGCGGGAGGAAGCTAGGAAGATGCAGAATTCCTCAGGCTCTGCGAGAGAGCAAAGGGGAGCCACACCACTGATGTCAGGGATCCAAAGGAGGGTGGTCCTCTTAGAATACCTCTTCACAATGGGAGTCAGAAGTCTCCAGGCTCTGCCAAGAGTGAGACCCTTCCTATGCGGGGGCATCTGTGTGCTTATCTGAGGAATGAGGGATTTGAAGAGATATTTTACAAGTTCTGGTAGGTCATGGCTCCCTTCTCCTGGAAAGGGTCAGATCCTCCTCCGAAGAGAGCTGAGCTGCACCGGCAGAAGGAGGAGGGCCCTGAGACACTCCTCTCCCCACGGTGCAGTTGCTCCCCAGAAGCCACCCCTCCCCTGGGGATTCAACGCCCAGCCTGTGTCCTATAGAGAGGAAGAGGAAAGTTAAGATGCAAAGGAGAGAGAAGGGAGTGTTTGTTGAGTGAACAAATGAATGAACGAGGGAATGAATGGATGGATGGATGAATGAATGAAGTGCATTGTGGAGTAAGATCTGAGAACAAGCTGTGGCTTCCCCTGCAACCCCAGCAGCTTGTGGTCATGATTAAGGAACAATCCCTCCAGCCTGGGTTTTGTCCAGAATATAGCAGGAAGAGGAGAGGAGAGGGGGTGGTGTCAGCTTATCTAGCCACTCAGCAAATAGCTGCAACTGATACCCAGGCCATTGCCAGGAAGGATGCCCCTGACTCCATGGGAAACAGCCAGCTCTCAAAGAGATAAAGGACAGGGTACAAAAACAGAGGAACTAAAAGTCACTTTTAGATCCCTTTGGAAAGCCAGCCCCAGGCCCTTCCCTCTGTTTTATAGCCAGCTCTCACACCCAGCCCTATTTCGCTATAGTAAGCCCATGCCTCATCCTCTGCCTAACATGCCTGAGTCTAGGGTGGAAGAAGATGTGGGTTCAGGAAATTGCTCATCCCAAGCACTGGGGACCCACAGGATCCTGGAAAGGCCAAGCCCTCCAGGTCACCAGGAAACTCTTGGGAAATAGCCCCTGTGCAGGCAGGGGAGGAGCCATGGCCCTTTCCCACCTCCCTTCTGTGCACCTGGAGGCCTGCCTGGAGCTATGGGGTCCTGGGCACTTGCCTGAAGGTCCATTTCCACTTTGGGATTATAATCTAGCCTATGGCAGTCAGAACAGATTCCTGATGCCTTCTAGGTCAGCTCAAGATGTAGGCTGGGGTTGGGACCCGGAGGGAGGGCTGGAGAGCCAGGAGTCACAGGAGGAGGGGCCCTCTCCGTGCTTCCCTGGCCTGGAAGGTGGGGCGCCGGGCTCTGAAGGGACCACTGCCCTCCCAGGGCATGGCTGGTTCTCTGTTCTCACGGGCCTTGGGACTCCCTGAAGCTCCCAGCATCTAGCCCTCTGCTCTGGCACAGACTTAACAGATGGCAGCGTGTGGGAGGACAGGGACAGCTCTCTGCCTTGAAAATTGTTCCAAAGAAAGATTCCACACTGTCCTCAGAGCCCCACTCTGTGACGTGTACTTCTCCAGCTTCTTTCCAAAAGTCTAAATTCAGTTCCTGCTGCATCAGAACCCAGGAAGATCTGGTCTTAGGGCCTGGAAGGCGCACAGCCATATTCTCTCAGGGTCTATACTTTCTCACCACCTCAAATGCAAGTCAGCAGGATTTGGAGGTCAGGACGAACCCCAGAGCAGTGGAAAGTGGGGAGACAGCAGCCTCCCTGCCCCCCAGGTAAGCAGCATACAATGGGACAGAAGCTCCCTGGACTGTGCTGGGATCCAACTCACTGCCTCCTGCTCCCTAACCGGAACTATCAGAAAAAGTCTTCACTTTTCCCCTTAAGGTTAGAGCTGTACTAAAGTACCTGAAGACAGGACACAGTCTGATTCCACACGCTCTTCTAGCACTACCACAGTACCAGACACCCAGCAGGCATCCTACGATATGTGGGCAAGGAAGCTAAGCCATATGAAATGCTCAGTTAAGCCAGGTGTGGCGGCACACGCCTATACTACCAGCCCTCTGGGAGGCTGAGTCAGGAAGACGGCAACCTCAAACCCAGCCTAGGCAATTCAGCAAGATTCTATCTCAAAATAAAAATAGAAAAGGGATGGGGATGTGGCTCAGTGTGAAGGAACTGGCTTCAACTCCCACTACCACACACAATTATACACAAAATAGTCATTTAAAAACAGAAAGGCAAAAGAGAAGAGAAAAAGAAACAACTAATGTAATGAATAAAAAACAATTACAGACACCGCAGACCTTATTCCAACTACATCCATAATCTTTTAAACTGGAATAAGAGAAAAGGGAGGGTAAGAAGGAGCCAGTCCAAGGCTTCCTGTCCATCTCAGTAACATCACGCTGGGCAGTCCAGGAGCCCAGGGCACCACCTCACAGGTGAGGAGAGGATTCTCTCCTCCTGGAGAATTCCCAGGAGTTCCACCCTGAGGCCCTCCTCAATGGCCCAGCCCCCAAAATCCTAAGCCACTCCACTAGGTGGTTCCAGCAGGAGTCTAACCACACTTCCTCCTGCTATAAGAGCAGTTCCTCTCCTCTCCTCCAGGCCTAAGTCAAGTAGGGGAGGCCTGTTTTCCTCCTTTTCCTTCTCCTCTTCCTCCTTCCACCGCTACCAGGTTGTTCTCTCTGGAAGAATGGAGAAGCACATCGCTCCTGCCAATGTCTCCACAGAGGCCTGGCAAGGCAGCTTCACTGAGGGCTGATCAATGCACTCATTTCAGTCACTTCTTCCACCTCTGCAAAGCCCTATACCTCTTTCACATCTGCCATGACCCTGGATGGGGGAGTCTCACATTATGAGGTACATAGGGGAGGACAGAGCTTATTAAATCAAAGCCCTTTTTTTCCATCCACCATTCACGAAAACTTCAAAGGGCCACGCTCAGAGCTGGAAAAAGAAATTGCAGAGAGCTGGCACTAATGGGCTTTGAGGAACTGGGCCAGGCAAGAATCAGGACACACACTGCAAGCACAGGAGGGGGTCGGCTCGGGCACAGTGGCAGGAGGGGCCCTACATGGTGACTTCTCATCTCAGCTGATACAAACACCTATGATCGGGATGGGCCCTCCAACTTTAAAGGCCAACAGAGGCCTGACCACCGTCCTCCCTGACCTCCACTGCTGGCACCCACTCTCACCAACGTGCACACTGGCTTGCCAGGAAAATAAGGCCCAGGCAACACACAAGCCACAGTCTTTTGATAGGCAAAGAGGGCTTGGGGATGGGTGAGACTCATGCCTGCTGTAGCAGTGAAGCTTGGCCCCTCTCAGAACCTTAGCATCCTCCCCTGTGAAGTGGACCTGCTACTTGCCTGGTCCACTTCCCCGTGATTCCATGGTTATCACGGGACTGAGACTTTACATTCAGCCTCTCCTCTGCTAGGTGGGCAGCCAGCCAGAGAGGAAGAGGTCCGCCTGCAGGGATTAGCCTGGGTGGTTTGCCCAAGGTTGGGCCCAAGGGGCTGGAAGTGGAACTGTAGCCCAGGGCAGCCACCTCCAAAGCCTATGTTTGTTTCCTGGCATTTTAAAAATCCTGTTTATTTTAATGGAATTGACAATAATAATTGGATGTATTTATGAGGTACGCATATGTGTGTATATATTATGCAATGCATGAATTCCAGCTTTCAAATCATCAGAGCTGATTTTAAGGCATGTGCTTTGTTTCATGCGCTGACATTCCCAAGAGGCCGGGGGAATCTGAGGGCAGACCCATGGCTTTACATTCCCTGTTTCCCTAACTGAGCTCCTCAAGCTGTAGCATGGACATGAGTCACCTGGGGTCCTTTCAAAATGCAGGTTATGAGTCAGCAAGTGTCGGGTCAGGCTGAGAGCTTGCATTTCCAACAAGGCTTGGCAATGGTCAGGCTGCTGGACCCGAGCCATATTCTCAGTAGCAATGGTCCTCACCCCATGTGATCTCACCCTCACCCCACAGAAGTTCCTCTCCCACCCCATTTGAGGAGGAGGAGGAGGGTGGCAGAAGAAGTCCAGGAAAAGAAAGGCATTAGCCTGCATCACACAGGAAATAGGAGCATAGCAAAGGGTCCATCAGAAATCCACCCAGGTGACCTCTCTCAGGAGAATCACCTCCCCATACAGGGAAGGAAGGGAGGGCAAGAGGGTGCCCCTCAACCATGCAGGCACCCACATGAACTGGCAAGGCAGGAAGATCTGGGTCTGCTGTAGACCTGTAAGAGGTGGTAGAATTGAGGCCCAGGAGAATGCAGGGAGGGCTGGGGAGATAGCTTAGTGGAATAAATGTTTGTCTGTTAAGTGCAAGGTCCTGAGTTCGATCCTTGATACTGCAAAACAAAAGAAAAGGCCTTTTTTTACCTGGAGAGTGCAGGGAGGGCACAAGGCTGTGGCGTGGCTGCTAAGTGCAGGAGCTGAGACTGAGCCCCATCTGCTTGTCTGTCCCCTCCCAAGTTCTCTGTTGGAAGCCCTCTCCAGCAGGCATGGTGGCCTCATTGGGCCCCACCCCAGGACTGATCAGGGCCTGCAGACTTCCCCTCCAGCCCAGCTCCACCACTCTCAGCCCCGAGGAGGAGCTCAGGGATTATTTCTGCTGTGTGATGCTAGCAACACCTCCTGATTTAGCTTTCCTGCACTTGTGACTGAGGCAGCTGTGCTGAAGATGAGCACACCCTGGGGCTGGAGGCTCTGGGGCTGGAGACGAAGTGGGCAAGGCATAAAGGAAATCAGACAGCAGGCCAGGACAGGCCCAGGCCCACGAAGTCTTCAGCCCGTGGCCTTCTTAGCTTAGCTGCACTGATTTCTTGTCTTCTCTGCAAGGTCTTGTATTCTACCTCCCTCTTGGCCCATAAGCTCCGTAAGCACGGAGGCTAGTGTTCCCCAGAGCCTGAAGTCTCTGAGAAGAGTAAAAGCACTTGCTTTGTCATTTAGCAGACACACATTCAAATCCCAGTTTTGCCAATCACAAACTGGGAACAAGTTACCTTACATCCTGGTTCTCTGTTGCTTTACTTACAAAGGGCTATTGGTTCCAGTCTTGTAGGGCTAAATAAAATTAAATATTCCACCAAATAATTCCCCCAGTGCTGTACCTGACATAGAGGAGACATTCAGCATGTAAGCACTCCCTCCCGCCAGGCTGCAAGTCTTCCTTCTTGAGCCCATTGTGCCTTGGATCTTGTCTCTGAAATGCCAAGTGCCAGCAGAGCTTATGCCCAGCTGATGATGGTGTAAGAGATGGCAGAAACATTAGAAAGTGGGGCCTACTTACAGGAAGTAGGCCATTGAGAGTGTCCTAGAAAGGCACATGGGGACCTTGGCCCCTTCCCCAGCACAGCCACCTCACCGCCTGCTGGTTGCCATGGCTCCACTGTGAACTATCTGCCACAATGCTCAGCCTTTCCTCCAGCCTCAGCAATAGAGCCAAGCCACCATGGACTGCAACCATGGAAACCATAAGCCAAAATCAATCTTTGCTCCTTCTAAATTGATTTTCTCAGGTATTTTGTTATGGCGATGGAAAGCTAACACAGCCCTTCCGGTGCCAAGCACACCTCTAGGTTCCTAGACTGTGGGGAGGAGGTACCCATCTGGTACTTCAGAGCAAGTGCCCCAGGTACCCCACCCACAGCAGTGGCACTGCCCACCCTCATTTGTGTGCAGAGCTTTCTGGGTCTCCCAGCCCTGCCACAGCCACTTCCCCAAGGCCAGCATGCCAAAGCTGTGTGCAGAACTCCTCCAACCACTGTCCTTGCAGCCACAGCGAAGACAGACACACACCTGCACCCCACCTTCTACTCATCCTTCTCCCTCCCACCAAACAGCAGGAAGGGGTTGAATGAGCCTGTGTTGCTGAGGGGAGACGTTTCATCACACAGATATTGTCATGTATGTTTCTCTCTATGATCCCATGAAACAGATGCTATCATTTCCATCTGACAGACACAGACTGGGGCACCCTGAAAATGATCAGAATAGTGGCTCCCTTGCAGGCAGCAGCCAAGAGAAGTTGGGTGGGGATGGTGAGTCTCACCTGCTGATGAGGATGTAGCCAAATGGGCACAGTGACAACCCAGCCCAGAGTTCAGGCCTCCTGGTTCCCAGCCCCAAGATTCCGCTGTGCTGAATAGATTGAGGGGAGGCCCCAAGGCTCATTTGCTCCCTAAATATTTACTTAATGTTCAAAGTTCTACCCTAGGTATGTAAGATACTGAGATATATAACAATGCCTAACATTTACCCAACACGTATTATGTACGAAGTGCTATGCTCAGCGCTTTACGGGATTATCTCACTCAGCACCCAACACCTTCTCCAAGAACTTGCATTATTACCCCTCTTTCATCACCAAGGAAATCGAACTACAGAGACTAAATGATCTCCCCAAAGTGTTTCAGGCCAGAGGCAGGACCCAGGGCAGACTTAACCTAGGACCACGCCCTCAACCCCTAGGAAACACAAGCCTTTGCCTCCCAAGGCTCTTAGAATCCGGGAATCTGCCCCAACTCTCCCCAGTTAGGGAATGGTCCCACCTGGCAGCCAACGGCTCATATTCCATCCCTGAGCAGAGAGGCCCTGGAGCCACCATCGTCCAGAACTGAACAGATTAAAGCTCAGCACCTGCTTGCACAGGTGACCACAGCGGGTTCGCCCCATGCACTGCCTGCCTTCCTTAGGCATGCAGGGAGTTGCTGGAGGTCCAGGGCCTCCCCTCTGCATGCATCACTGCCCTGGGTCAAAACAGAGTGCAGGCTCCTCTCCGGAGCCCCAGAACTGTCCACAGCCCCAGCAGGAAGTAGACAGTGTGGCACAGCACCAGAGACGGAGGAGGCTCCTGGCCGAGTGCCTGGTGCCACCCACCTTCTGACCCTCCTCCCTTCCTCTTCAGTGCCAGCCCAGGAGGCCCGCCTTTGGGCACCACCTGAGCTTCAGGCCAGGATCAGGTCCAGGGAAAGCAAAGTCACACACACACACACACACACACACACACACACACACACACCCCAGTGCCAGCCCACTGCTAGACAGAAGCCTGAAGCCTCTCTCCCTTCCTGTCCTAGGAGCACCACTGCATAGACAATTCTCCATAGTGGGAACTGAAAATACGCCTGCTTTACAAAGCAAACACTGAGCCCCAAAGAGGTAAAGCTTTGCCCCAGATCACCCAGCAGTAAGTATGGGGGTGGGGGTGGAGTGGGGTTGGGGGGAGGGGTCAAGCCTCAGATTCAGGTGTTTTCACTCATCCCTTCAGTTATTTGTTCAACAATTCTGGTTCCACTTTGCAGCTGTGCGGCTGTTAGCAAGGTATTTCATCTCTTTGCTCCTCATGAGTGGAAATGGGGACATATTACACTATTAGTGTAAAATACCACTAGAGCCTCTTCATAAAACCATGCAAAGATATAACAGACATAATCCAGTCAAGGTGTTCAGCGCAGGGCTTACTGAATCCTACTGCTCACGAGTCACACCATGCCACTCTGTGATTTGCTGACATCGAAGACAGGGGGGCACTCTCACCACCACTTCTAATCTCGGGGGCAGAGAATTCACACAGGCACACTGTGCATTTGTGTGCAGGTCTGTGTATATGTGCATATAGTGTGTGTGTGTGTGTGTGTGTGTGTGTGTGTGTGTGTGTGTGGTCTTGAGACCAGATCCCTTTCTTTGATCATCCTCCTCAACCCCAAGGCCTAAGTAGGTTGGAAAGTAACTGCCAGGAGGCAGTGAGCCTGGGGCGCAGGTAGGAATGGGCTGAGCACCTGGCCGCATGGTGACCTTGTGCTCCCAGGCCTGCTGAGGCCTCCTGCCAGTGTGGCAGCTGGCATTTGTCATTCTCCCCAAGGGCTATGAGTCTGTGCCCTTGAGGACAGACTGTGTTGTCAGAAAACGCTCATGAATTGAACCTATAAACTGTGTCTCTGTGTTGTGGGCACAAGAGGCTGAGCCTGGCTGGGATGCCTGTCGGACCCTGGGAGAAGGACTGAGTGCACAGCAAGTGGGTTGAAGAACAGGTCTGGAATTATTGTTATTACTATTATTATTATTATTATTATTATTATTATTATTATTGTCATTGTTATTATTATTTGGTACTAGGAATTAAACTCAAGACCGTCACACAGAGCTGCATCCCAAGAACTTTTTATGTTTAAGATAGGCTCGTGCTAGGTCACTAAGTTGCCCAGGCTGGGCTTGAACTTGCCTGCATCAGTCTCCCAGCATGTACTGAGCTTGGCTAGAATATTATGTTTTGCCTTATAAAATAAACAGCAATAACCACACACACACACACACACACACACACACACACACACACCCTTGGAATCAGAGGCAGCTGTGACAGGCACCCGCTGGGGCTTACACACCTCACTGCCAGGCTGCTGCCAGCCTGCAGGGCAGACAGAGCTGCTGCGTGTTGTCTGAATGGCTGTCATTAGCGAGCTCATCACAGCCTGATGGGGCGGGGGTAGGGCCCTGGGGGCCACAGAGGACAGGATCGCTGCAGGAGCGTCTGCAGCAGTGTCTGCAGGGCAACCCACATCCCAGGCGCAGCGCCCAGCCCAGGTACGCCTGACAGCCAGGAACCCCAGAGCAGCCCTTGCCGGTCCCGCCACCACAGGAGCCCAGGACAGGGCCCTGGGGAGGACAGGGAAAGCAAGGACAGGCAGTGTGGGGATGAGGGGCTTCAACGGGAGTCACGGGGTGAGATCCCTGGCCTCTAACTTGGCCCTGGCCTCAGAGTTGCTTCACCTCTCCCTACACCCAATCAGGAGACTTAAGAAACATTTTCCTTAACCCTTCCTTCATCCTCTGCCACCTGCCTTGCCTGGACAGCCAAACATGAAATACCAGACTACTCTCTCCCTGCCCGGCTGCTGGCTCCCCTCCACTGAGCCCTCTGTCCTCCAGGTGACACTTCTCCCACCTGCACCCACTGAGGCCAGCCAGGAGCATGTGAGGTGCTGGGCACCTTGAGCAAGCAGGGGAATGGCACAGACTCATGCCTTCCCTCCAAGGTATGTGACTCATTCCCACAGGAACGTAAGCCAGGGAACACAAGGGTCATATAACATCCTGAGGTGACTGATAAACAAGCACTGCACTTTTTAATGCTAATAATAACACCTCCACACCGTTTGCCCAGTGCTACTGTGTGCCAGTCCCTTAACATACATTAGCTCTCAGTCTCATGGCAGCCCTCGGAAGGAAGTATTAAGAGGCCTGTTTTATGGAAGGCAAAACGGAAGTACAGAAAGGTTAAGTAACTCATTCAAGGCAACACAGTTCTAAGTGAAGCTGAAGTGGGATTTTCACATCGGCCTGCCTGCCTGCCTGCAGAGTCTGCTCTCACCTCCTGTCACTAATGCATCTCTGGAAAGCAGAGGGAGGAAGCTGACTCTCTGCAAAGTGGATCATTAAAAACATGGGCCGAGGAGCTTTCCTAATATACCGCCCCAGCTCCTGTCCCCAGGAGGATCGCCTGTCTGCAGGAAGCAGGAGGGTACACACCAGAGCCCTTGGTTCAGTGGGGATGGAGAAAGGGCTGAGAAGCGGCTTTCCTGTGCCCCATCCCTGCCACCCTTCAGGGCTGGGGAGCTAAGAATTGGAACCCAGTGGTCTCTGCAAGCAGGTGGCACCCACATCAATGCTGCCAGCTGCCCTGCAAAGCATTTCTGTTCCACGAAGCAAAGAAGCATGGTTTCTGTGTGGAAGGGGCTGCTATCAGCAGGCCGGGGGTGGAGGGGGTAGGGTGGGGATGGTGACACAGTGCCCCCAGGCCAGTCTTGAGGTCCCCCAGTCTCTCTGCTCTGTCATCCAGGCTCGGCCAGAGCTGGCACTTGAACTGTTCGCTTATAGAGTAACTATCCTCTTTGCTGTATTAGCTGAAATGGGACTATTTAGTGTCCTGCCACAGAGGTGAGGGAACCCTGCTTGTTGGGAGAGGGGCATATCCACTATGCATAGGGCTAGGTCAGCCCACAACGCAGACCAGCAGAGGAGGCGAGGCTCTGGGGACCACTTCCCCAGCTGGGATCCTCCCTAGGGCTGCTGAGGGTGAGCAGAGCCTGAAGTGGAGCACGGGGCCCTGCTATCCCAGAGAGCACTTGTCCCCTTCTCAATGGAGCCTGCCAGAGGACAGAGCCCCCCATCTTGGCTGTCTCCCGGAAGCTGAAGATGGCACCACTTGTCCTTGCTGCTGTCCCAGCCTACAGAAGCCAGTTAGCCTTCAGAAGTGAGGTAGGAGGAGGAGCGGGAGCAGCCAGAGATGCCCGGGAAGCTTGCTGACAAACCCATGTCTCTCTTCAATTTCTTCTTCCTTCCCTATCTCCAGGAATGGCACCGCTGTCCACCCAGGAACTTAATTATAAACTAGTGAGTCATCTCTAAATCCTTCTCCCACTCTCCATATCCTGGGCACTCCCAGTTGGTGTTCCCTGAAGCCGACCCAAAGAAGTCTTTCCAATTCTCCAGCTCCCTGTCAGCCCCCTAGCCTGCTTCCCTAGCCAGCTTTAAGTCCTCTCTGCCCTCTTCTCCCCTCCCCCCAGGAGGAAGCCTGACTTTCTTATGGTAATACATTGAATTATATGGATTGATTATTTTTTCAAATGTTAAACTACCCTTGCATACATGGAATAAATCATTTTGGTGGTGATATATCATCCTTCCTATTTCACTGGATTAGATTTGCTAATATTTTGTTAATGATTTTTGCCCTTTTTAAAATGCAATTTGAATTATGTCATTCCCTGCTTAAACCACTCAGAGGCTCACAGTGTACTTAGAATAAAATGCAAACTGTTGACAATGAACCACAAGGCCTACCAGGCCCTGCCTAAGTTCCCAGGCCCTGGTGGGACTCCCTGGACATTGACCCAGGATTGTGGAGATACCAACCAGGGCCTGCCACAGACAGTTGCTTCCTTTCTCTGATTCTCCTCAAGCTGTCACTGCAGCCACCGGCCTCTTTACATATCTGCTGGCTTTCTCCAACTTAGTCTGTAAGTGTCACAAAGGCAGGGACCAGGGCCACCTTTTGACCATGCACAGATCCCTCTCGTGACTGGCACTTCTGAAATCATGAAGGGACCACCACCGTTCTCCCCTCTGCCTATGCCTGTGTGGTTGGACATGGCTGCTGATCGGTACACAAGCATGAGACTGGCTCCTCGCAAGCTCGTCACTAGGCGTTTCTGGTGGACCCTTCACACTGCCCCCACTGCATCAGGCTTCCCAAATCCAGTCATTCTCACACTTCCTGGAGAATTACTTCACACTTGCGACTCTCCAGTACCACCCACTGCATCCTCACTCTCAGCAGACGACCCTGCTTCCCACTTCACAGAGAGAGTGGAAACAATCAGAAGAGCATTTCACCTGCCAGCCTTGCACGGGAGGCCACCAGAACCCTGGGCAGTGCCAGTGCCTCCATGGACACCCTAGTTCACACTGTTTGCCTGTACGAGGATGCTGCCCCTGAAATTCTCATCTTTGTTCCACCCTTACTGTGTCACTCTCCACTGGATCATTTCAGTCAGCACACACGCATCCTAACATCCCTCCTATCTTCAAAAATAACACAGAGCAAGATGCCTTCTTCCCACTTCTCCTGTCTGCTGTTGCCCAATTACTTAGCTCTCAGCAACAAATCCCTCGAAAGAGTAACCTAGACTCTTGATACCAACTGCCTCCAATTCTACTCCTCTTCTCTCCTGAGTCTTATCCAGTCAGGCTTTCCGCCCCCACCACTCTGTTGATATTGTCCTTGTCAAGAATGCTCAAGGCTTAGCTACACAATGGCAGCTCCAGGTCCTCATCTCTCATCACCCACTGGCAGCATTTGAAGCAGCCAATTTCTTACTCCTCTTTGAGATATTTTCTGTATGTGGCTTCCAGGATGACATATGTGAGTTCTGGCTTTTCTTACTACAGTTGGGAGTCTCCCTTGGTCTCTTTTGATATGTATCCTCTTCTCTGGATTTTCTCATGGTGTAGTCTGTGGTTCTTTTCTTCACCTGTATTTTTCCTTTGGGGATCTGATCCAGCGCATTAGCCTGCCTTCCTATCACTGGGACAAAACACCCAATGTCTACAACTTAAAGGAAAAAAAGAGCTTTATTTGGTTTATGGTTTCAGAGAGTTCATCCATGGTTGCCCAGCTCCAAGGCATAAAAAGCATGAAGGAAGAGCACTGCAGAGGGAAAGTATTCCACCTATGGCATCCTGGGAGACAGAGGAAGACACGGAGAAAGGGAGAGGAGAAAACTGTGATGGGGAACAGAGACAGAGATGAGACAGAGAGAGAGAAAGAGAGAGAGAGACAGAGACAGAGACAGAGATGAGACAGACAGAGCTAGAGAGAGACAGAGATGAGACAGAGACAGAGAGAGAGACAGAGACAGAGACAGATCTAAGATCCAACCCCAGTGGCCCACCTTCTCCCACCAGGCTCCACCTCCACAGCACATTTACCTAGGAACTCGTCAGGGGGTTCATCCACTTACCTACATAGTGCCTACGTGATCCAGTCATCTTCCAAAGCCTCACATCTGAGCATGTGAGACTTTTGGGAGACATTTTTTTTTTTTTATCTAAACCATAACACCCAGCTTCATGGATTGCTACTGCCCCAACATACCAGTGGCTCTTCCATTTATATCCCCAGGTCAAGTGCTGGACTCTATTCTCCATCCCATGTGTTCAGCTGCCGGCTCCACACTGCAGTGACAGATCTTCTAGCCTCTACATGCCAAACATGTCTGCATCTGAACTCTTTCTGCCTCCAAATCCTGCACCATCTTCAGCCCTTCCCATCTTGGATGATGCCAACTCCACCCTCCCAGTTGCTCAGTACTAAAGGTATGGTTGTGTTGACTTTTCCTTCCCATATCCAGCCTGTAAGAAACCTCTTTAGCTCTTCCTTTAAACTACGTCCAGAATTTGGCCAAACCATAGTACATTCATAAAATGGAATTCTAAAGGGAGGGGGGGTGCCACTGCTTCACATAGAAAAAGGGATGAATCTCGACCATAATTCCGGGGGTCGAAAGCCAGACCTAAAAGGGTATGTGCTGCTCAATTCCAGTTCCCAAAATTCATAACAGAGAAAATCATTCTATGCAGGTAGAAGTCTGAACAGTGGTTACCTTCTGGAGAACATTGACGGGCCCTGCTGGGGTTCTAGAAATGGTTTAAGTATTGATTTGGGTGGACAGTAGCTACAAGTCAAAAACTAATTGATCTATGCACATATAATATATTCACTGGATGAACAGTTTAATTCCACACAAAAATTAAAATGGTAAATTTTTAAGTACACATCCAGAATAAACCACCCATCACCAGCTCCTCTGGTATCATTCAAAACCAAGCCACCTCCATCTTCTCTCACCTGAGCTGCTGTAACAGTTCCTAATTGGGCTTCTGTTTGCACTGCTAACCCTAGGTCATGTTCTCAGCCCAGTATCCTAGGTCAGAACATGTCCATTTGATTTCCTAAGGCTCTCTATGGCTCCTCTGTTCCCTCAAAATGAAAGGACGTGTCCTTCTAGAGCCCTCGCAGCCATCTAGGGGCAGCGCCTCACTATCTCCACCACTTTCCCCTTTAATCACTCTTCCCAGCTGCACAGGTCTCCTGCATGGCCCCAACACTTCAAGTCCATTCCAGCCAAGGACTTTTGCTTGAGCTACTTTCCCCGCCATGGTACAATCTCCTGATGTCTGCATAGCATGTTCTCTCAGCACTAAGATTTGGCTCAAGTGCACCTTCTCTAGGAAGCCTTTCTGACTATCCTATTTTAAATTACAATCCTTTCCCTCCAGTCCTAACAGGCATTCCCAATTCCACTTACTCACCTTTCCTTTTGCTTGTTTCATTGCAAATTTTAGCTTCTAACACTTTACTCGATCTAAGCTTTGTGACTGCTAACTGGCACCTGCCTGCCAGTCCACTAGAAGGCAGCTCCATGAGAATCTATTTTCTTCAGGAACATGTCCCATCTATCCACGGCAGTGCCTGGTATATATGAAGCATTTGTTGGATTTTTACAGAGTGAATGAACACATCTAGCTATATTAGGATCCTGTGTGAGGACAAGCCAGAGTGACCAGCTATTCTCCTTTTCCAACAGGCAGAAGAACCCAGGAAGAAGGTGGCATGAAGACAGTTCCAAAAGGCTTCTCCAATATTACTTCAGCTGCAGAAAGCAAGAAAGGGAGAGGCTCTATCTTTCCAGACCAAGCACTGCAGCCCACCAGACATCAGTTCTCTGCTATTCCTGCTCCCATCTTGGGCAGCAGAAAATTTCTCCTTGGCTACCTTAGTCTGTGGAAGTCAATGATCTCAACAGTAGCTAAAAACTCCCAAAGGTAGAGACTCGGCCAGGCTGCCCATTTCTGTATCTCCTGGCCCAGTGAAGTATCTGGTGCACAGCTTAGGCATATTTACGAAACAGATAAATGGATAGCACTGGTGCCCAACCCCATTCCTCTCTGTAATCCTGCTAAGGACAAGCTGACAGAACAAGGAACAAGATAGGTTGTCTCTCATTAGGCTTCAGGGAAGGCCCCTGCTGACTGCCTCCAACTTCTTGTCCACCTTAAAGCCAGTATTTCCAAAGGGACACAAATACCAAGGCTCCCCACCCTCACTTCCCCTGCTTGTCTTTTCTTTGTCCTTGGCAACTGTTAACCTCAGCTCAGCTCGAGTTCAGAGGCCCAGGTGCCTCAAGGAGTGCTAGGTGTCAGCCTCCTTCTTCTCTGTTCTGTGCCAACCTGCCTGTCATATAGGCCCAAGTGAGAAGCACCACACCCCAAGCCCTCTACGCTAGACACTGCTCCCCTCAACACAAAGCAAAGGAAGTAGATGCACAGGCCTTAGGAAACAGAGTAGGCAAAGGGCTATGCCCTGAGCCTTACAGCCCTGCTCTCCTTACCCCAGAAGGCTAAATGGATGCCGAATGCCAATTGCCCTTCTGGGGATTAGCAGTTTGGGTGAAATGGGCAAGAGGTGGGGGTGGATTGACTAAAAGGAGTTAGGAAACATTAGGCCTCGTGAGAAAAGTCCTTTCAGATAGAGGTTACGCTGTTAGTGCTGTACACAGAGAGAAGAAACCCAACCCATGAGGAAGCCCAACACTTGACTCTGTCCCTAGGAACAACATGAATTGTTAAAGTGTTTCTGTAAAAATAAGAAATCAGTAACAAGCTACATGGCTAACAATTTAAGAGTGAATAAATAAAATAACATCCAAATACTCGTTTATTCCAGAAATGTTTATAGCATGTCTTCTTGGTACCAGATATGGGGACAGGTACACATGAACCGGGATCTGGTCCTGGCTCTGGGGTTTCCCAAGCCCAGACATCAAATAGAAAACTTCCTGGTCCACAGGTGATATGGCAGGCAGTGTAAATCAGTCTGAGCACCTAAGCTGAGAAAATGAACCTGGTTGGGGAGAAGATGAAGAAAGGATTCCCTGAGGAATAACTTGTAGCTGAGACCTACAAGATGAGTCATAATACAGTCCAATATTAGGTCATCATAGAAGTTCTTAGAAGTAATTTTAGTTGAGCCAGGAGTGGTAGCACATGCCTGTAATCCCAGCACTCAGAGGCTGAGGCAGGAGGATTGAGGCAGGAGAGTCTCATTATGTAGTCCAAGCTGATTTGTCTCAAAAAAAGTAATAATAATAATAATAATTTTAGTTGACATTGGGAAGTGTTTATAGCAGAATGCTAAGTGAATAAAATGGGATATAAAATCATATAATGATAAATACTCTCAATATGTAAAAATAATATCACTCTGTGTGTGTGTGCGTGTGTGTGTGTGTTTGTACGTATTTGTGTGTGTGTGTGTGTGTGTGTGTGTGTGTGTGTGTGTGTGTTCCTGGAAAATCTTTCTGGAACACCAAAATGTTAACAGTAGTTTTCTGTAGGTGGCACAAGTACAGGTGATTTTACCATCTTTTTTTTCTTACATTTCTCACAAAGTGAATTGCTTTTATGCTCCAAAACAAAAATGAAATGTCGGGGTACAACCCCTATCGCTAGCTCCACCCAGGGCCCCTGGTAGAAGAGGTCCTGCAGCAGGCATCTTGGCCATTCCTTCACTTCCAAGCAACCACCATGTGGACAGGTTGTCCCTCAGGCACTGGAGCCTTCCTGGCATCCATCCCAGCTCCAGGGTTAGCCTTCACCCCTAAACCAACCCAAGGGCTCTGCAGGGACAGCCCAGAACCTTGGCTTAATCCACCTGGAGGCTGTCCCACTGAAAACAAAGAAACAGCTTTTTCCATCACAAAGCAACTCTGTGTCTCCCACTGTTGACTAAAAGATTGGAGTTACAGTTTTCTTCCTTGCTCCTTCCCACTTGAGCCTTTCCCCTCAGAGGCAGAGGAGCAAGAGTTTGGATGGGGAGGAGAAAAAAGCTCCCAGCCAAGTGACCTGGAGCAAGCTCCTAGCCTCCCTGGAACTCAGCCCACAAGTGTGAGGGACTGGGCTTCAAGCCTCCCCTTGCTGCTCTGAGGCCTATGACTAATGCAGCTGTGGACAGAGAATGGAAGGCGGCCTCCCTCTCCTGGACGCAGACACCTGACAGCAGCTGTGCTGGGAGCCGGAGACCTCAGATACTTGCTGGGTTTAAGATACCGTAGTCATTGAGAAAATTCTAGGTTGCCCAGATCAGAAGGACTAACTTGGTGCCGGACAGCAAATATGTCCCAATCCATCAGATTTCCCTCCCTGCCCAAGCTGGGGCCTTCCCTGCAGGGCTCCTGTGGGTTGGCAGCCCAGTGGGGCAGGCTGCCAGCTGTGGACAAAAGCAGGGCCACCAGCTGCCTACTGGAGTGAAGGTGGGGATGGGGGGAGGTGCCGTATGCACCTGAGCAGGTCACAGAGGCCATCAGCAAAAGTCAGAGGAGAAAGATCACCCCACAGACAGCTTTGGAGAAACTCCTGCATAAGTCTCACAGCTGCTTAGGCTTATGCAAGACCTGCTTGGGTTTCCAGATGAGAGGAATGTGGTGGACAGACCTGGAGTCAAACCTGCCTCTGTTCCTGACATGTTGTTTGTCTGGGCAAATTACAGATCCTACCCAGCCTCAGACCTCAGTTTGTCTGAAGAGCTGTACAAAAGAGGGATCCCAATGGCTGTGAACATCACGTGAGATAAGGTATGTACAAAGTGGCACTGTACCTAGCACGTAATCACTCGGAGCCAAAAACCACCACACAAACCTTCTCAAGATGCCAAGACAGCGCTGGCAAGAGTCAGAATAAGGCAGAACCATAGAAAGTGAGAGCCAAAAGAAACCTCAGTGACTTTAAATCCAATGCCTTCGGTTAACATGTGGCAGGAGGGTAAAGGCTCAAAGAGGTTGACTGACTTGTCCAAGAGTGTAAGAGCTACCTGAACACAGAGCAAGGCTCAGGTGTGGACCTGACTGGCTTCCAAAGACCCACCACCCCTCTTTTCACATCAACCCATCTGGCCATGGGCAGCCTTTGCATCTCCTTTCCACAGAAAAGGCTTTGATCAGGGAAGCCCCTGGAAGAACCACCAGATCGACACAGGATGCCACCAAGAAAGTGCTGGTTCAGGAGGGAAGGTGATAAATGATGAAGATTTCCTAAAACTAGGAGTGAGGGGAATAAGGTATCAGTTACCAAGCACAGGGAGGTGCCATGCAAGTAGCATGAAAATGACATGCAAATGATCATACGAATCAACCTGAACCTAAACTTTTTTAAAATTTGTAACTGGATCACATTACATAATGTGAATTTTTTTTTGTTCTTGAATTTTTATCAGGTAGAAGGAAATAAAAGTTGTGGTTGACTGGTCACCCCAGGGCTCACTCACTGAAGCCCTGGCTGTGTCCAGAGGTCCAGACATGCCTCACCAGTACTCAGTTGGTGTCACCCTGTGCCACGTGACAAATGGCCATGTCTGTCCTGACTGAATGTCAGGGCAGGAAGAGAAAGGCCTCACAGACTTGGCAGCTGTTGAGGCCAGCTAAGCAGAGGACAGTAGGACAGGCACACTGTTTCTCCTACAGGGCATAAGGGCAGGGACAGACAAGGAGCTGGGGGCCCCAAACCTCTCCAGGGGTCCTGCTTGCGAAGCTAGGCTCCTCCTGGCTCAGGAGGGGACAGTGTTCCAGACAAGAAGGTTAGAGATTAGACACCTGACAGGGCTACTTAAGGTGCACTCGTACGTGCTTGGAAGCTCAGGCAGTTCAACCAGCGTTTACCAAGTGTCTGCCAGGGACATTGTGGACAACTCACAGAAGCAGACAAGCTGTGGTTGCTGCCCCGGTCGCTGCCCTGGAGGCATCAACAATTCACAAGGGGAGAAGATGGGCACTGACAACAGTACTACAAGTTCCTTGGAAATGTGTTGTGTGCAGTGGGGGGTAGGTTCATGCATGTGTGCATGTGCGTGTTGCCATATAAGAGCATGACTGTTTACAGGAGTAGAGAGGGAAAAGACAGGGCTTGCCTATCCTGTCCTACTTTAAACCATATATTAATAATGATAGTAAAACAGCCAATATAAACCCAGCACTTATGGCTTGCCTATAGCAACCTCAATACTAAGTGCTTTATACACATGTTCATTATATTCTCCTAATAACCCCAGGCAGTTAGCGCTATTATTAATGTCCTCTTTATGGATGAGGAAATTAAAGTTTAAAGAAGTTAAATAGGTGACCTTGCCAGGGTCACATGGCAAGAAATCCACAGCAAGGCATGGATCCCAGGGCTGCACTGACTTCACCCATGCCCCTCCCTCCACTCTCAGAACACAGCTCCCCAAGATCCTCAGCTCCAAAACAACAGCCAGCAGGTCCTATAGACACAGATTTCACCTGCATGCCTGCTGCAGGGTAAGCAGGGCACATTCTGCACTCTGTGGCCTCTGTCGTAGCGTGACAGGGCCCCGGCTAGCCTTGGCACTCGCTCAGCAGTGTCTTCAGCAGCCTTCTCACATCTGCACATCCCCTGCCTTTCCTAATGGGGCCACACAAGGTTATAATGCTTGGGCTCCAAGGCCCAGCCCATATAATGGCTTTGTCCATGCAGCCCAGCAACAACCAGAGCCTAATGGCAACATGAGGGTCTGTTGGTAGCTGAGCTGACAGGACTTCTGGTCTGTGTTCCCTTCTCCCCCAAGCAGAAGTCTACACCCCACCTTCCCTGGCAAGCCTCATGGCTACCAGGGAGACAGATAGGGCAGAAAGGCTGGCACAGAGGTTCTGGGCACAGGGGACGGGGAGGGAGGATGAATGGCTGAGCTCTGCCTCTTTCCCGCTGGCTGCAGGAGCACCTCCAAGGCTGCTTCCTCTTTGTCAGTTCCTGCTTCACCTCCTTTATAAGATCATGGGGACAGCAGAAAAGACAGTGTGACAAAAGCCTTGGAAAAGTTCAATATGCACAGATGTGACCACAGGAGAACCAAGGGTTCTGCCAATGCAGCCCAGAGCCCATGGCCCGGATATAGAATCGAGGAAGCTACACCAGGCTGGCAGGTGCTGGAGGTGGCCAGGGCTCTCTTTCAGAAGGAATTTACTGGTTATAAGAACATAAAGAGGAGGCACACACTCCCACAAGAGTGTCCCAGCAGGGCCAGTTCCTGGCAGTGTGCCCAGGCACTCTCTGGCACTTGGTGGCACTGCTTGGTGATGAGATTATTGCCTGGCAGGGAGTCCCAATGTGGACAGATACCCATCTGTAAGGCCACCCACTCCAGGGCTGTCTGGAAGTGGCATAAGCCCTTTGCTACGACTAGCAGAGAGATGCACTTTTGCCACTGGATGGGAAGAGCAAAGAGCCAGCGCTGGCATTTCCTTCTGCCTGCAGCAGAGATCTCATAAGTGGGAACTGGGCAGAAGCAGTCACACTACCTAGCATGCAAGACAGCCCTAGAGGATGGAGTCAGCTAGCACAGAGGCACCTGGAGAACAGGAGATTGAAAAGCATCCTCAGGAAACTGACCTGGGTCTGACTGAATCAGCAGCACACCTGGCTCCAGGGTGTCCCCTTCACCCTGCCCTAGCTCTCTTCTCTCTGGCCTCTCCTTTCCCCAAGGAATACAGAAGCCCAACTCATTTCCACCCAGTGGCTGCTGCCACCCAATCCCTCCCCACAACCCCAGCAGGCAGGCTGGGGCTCATGGCATAGCATATTTGATGCTGGAGTCCTGAACACTGCCAGGTTCGTGTCCCTCCTGCCACCCAGCCCCCTCTGCTTCTTGAGCTGCAGCTTAGCCTGGCAGCACAGCACAGAGCATAGGAGAGCAGAGGGAGCTGGAGCACGAGGGCCCGGAGAATACCTGGCTGCTCAGTCTTTTAAGCTCTCTAGATGGCCCTCAAGCCACCTGCTTCTATGAACTCACCGGAGCGGGATCTTGACGCGGAGGTAGCGGTCCACAGCTATGGCGAGCAGGGCCAGGATGGAGCTCTGGGTGAGGATCAAGACAGGGCAGGCCACCATGAGGCAGGTGTAGAAGTAGGTCTGTGGCCCAACATTGATGAGGATGGCCAGGGGGATGACCAGGGCCCCCACCGCCACGTCAGCCACTGCCAGCGACACGATGAAGCAGAAGGTGGCGTCCCGCAGTGACTGGTTCACCTTCACAGCCCAAATCACCAGCACGTTCCCAGGCACTGAGACCAGGGCGATGAGCACCTCGATGCCAATATAGGCGGCCTGGAAGGCCGAGATGGAGTGCGACATGGCGGGCACAGGCTGGGCACATCAGCAGACAGGCACCACGGGGCACGAGGCAGGCACCTGTAGTCAGGAAGCCTGGGGTGGGGAGGCCTGCCTGGAAGTGGGGGGATCCAGGCAGCCCTGGGGAGACGGTCCCCACTTGGCACATGCAGTGCCTGCCAGATTGGCCAGGGCCCCCGGGCTCCTCCCCTCCTAACTGTCCCCTCCCCTTAGCAGCTCCAGAGATTCCGTTCAGCAACTTAAAATAGCAGCACTCACTCCACCAGTGGCTTTGTATCAGGTGTGAGGCAGCTCGCAGCAAACGTACACCCCACAGCGGTCCCGCGCGCCCGGCTCTGCCCACCCTGTGTCCACAGAACAGGATGCAAGGAGCTCACCATCCTGCCTGCTGGCCGGCAGGGTGTCCCAGAGGCGGTGCCCGAAGTTCCCAGCACGCGGTGCCGCCCAGAGTTCCGGGGCCGCGCCGGGCAGGGCTGGGCTCTGGGCACCGCGCGGCAGCTCATCGTCCTGGGGCTCCCGCCGCAGCGCTCCCAGCCCGGCCTTTCAAGCAATCACATGGTTCAGCAGAAGCTCAGCCCCGGACGCTTTTAAAGAGGTAGCGCCCCAGTTCCGCACCTGGGACTGGGGTGGCAAGCGTGGGGGGGGGGAGCTGAGCGCAGGCCCAGCCCGGGGGCGGGCTCTCACTCCCCAGCGCGCGCGCACGCCTGCCCTGCGCCCACCCACCTGAGACGGCGCCGGCGCTGGGTTCTTGCAGCCTCCGGGTCCTGCTCCAGCTCTGGGAGGAGCCCCTGCCTGCCCCAGGGAGGCATTCCAGTAGCTCCTTCGAACCCTCTCCTCCACTCTCTCTGGGGACCCCACCCCTCCGCCGCGTTGTTCCGAGGCGAAGACTTACCCAAGGTCACACCAAAGCTGGCACTGCTCCTAGCCACCTGAGCCGCCCAGTGCCGGTGCCCCCGCACCTCGACGCCTTCATTTATCGCTCCTCCTGGAGATGCCTGGAGAATCCAGGGTTGGCCTGATCGGTCCGGGGGGATGGGGGCGGTAGGTAGCTAGGACTGCGCTCCGGAGCCCGCTCCTCTGCCGCCCCAGGCGCGGGAGCACAGTGACAGTGGGGTTCCGCACACCGGGAGGGGTAAGGGGTGGGGGTGGCAGCAGCACCGCGGGCCCCTCCCTCCTCGCCCTCCGTCTCCACCTCCACCCCCTCCTCTAGACAAAGGAAGTGATTCTGTGTGAAAAGGACTGGGAAAATGTGAGCTTTCTGAAGGTGTGTGAATCCAGCGTCAGGACTGGACGGGATGAAGCCTTCCGTGTCCAC
>PVKN010001363.1:0-27146 GCA_004027915.1 Capromys pilorides
GGGAGGGGGAGAGAGAGAGAGAGAGAGAGAGAGAGAGAGAGAGACAGAGAGAGAGACAGAGAGAGAGACAGAGAGAGAGAGAGAGAGAAGAGACCCCTCAGAAAGGACATGGGCACCGATAACAGAGGTCACACTGGGTTGAGGTGCCAATAGGAACCTCAGTGGTCCAGATGAGCATTCAGTATCTTTTTTAAACAAGGCCACATGTTTATAACCTGGGTAAATAAAAACTTAATTAAAAAAGAATCCAGATGTTTTTCCCACTTGGATAGCACAATAAACAGGGTTTCTCTGTGGGGCGTTGATGTTCCTTCTGTCATTCTGCGTTGGGCATCCTCTCATGGCCCTACTCGGTGCAGCATAGCCCCCACACAGCCCCTGCCTTCTGGCCCCCTCATCCTGCTCCGCTCTTGCTTCGTTGACCCTCTCTGATCCACACTTGTGCACTTCCTAGGCGGGCGCTATGCTCTGTCTCCCACTCATGCTGGAAGGCAGCAGAGGCAGCTGGTGTGGGCCTCATGCTCACTGACACAGCTTTCAGGACTAAGTGCATATCCAGAAAGCCCTAGGTATCGATTAGATGGGCACATATGCTAGTCAAAATTCTGGAAATTATTCAGAATTTTTTTATTTCTGCACAAGTCAATATACTTATATTTATTTTTATTTATATTTCTTCTGTGATTCAAAAAATATAAAACATTTAAGAGGCAAAGAATGGCTCACTCAGCTGGGCGTGGAGGCACACACCTGTAATCCCAGCACTTGGGAGGCTGAGGCAGGAGGATCAGTGTGAGTCTGAGACCAGCCTGGGCTACAAAAGTGAGCTGAAGGCCAGCTTGAACTGCATAGCGAGACCCTGACTCAAACAGACAAAAAAAAAAAAAAAAAAAAAAAAAAAAAAAAAAAAAAAAGAATGGCTCATTCCCAAGCCAACAGGCTTGGGCCTGGGAGTGTAGCTCAGGGGTAGAGCACTTGCCCAGCATGTACCAGCTCCTGGGCTCTATCCTCAGTACTCAGAGGGAGTGAGGGAAGAAGGAAGGCAGGGAGGGGACCCAATGTCCTGTTTGGCTCTTTTTCCTCAGAGTTGCTGAAGGGCATAGAAAGGGGCACGCGGTAGGCAGGCCAAGAGGGCAGGAGCAATGCAAGAGAGCCAGCGTTTTCTATCAGAATTCCTCGGTGTCAGAAAACAGAAGGCAGACACTAAAGCTCACAGCATAGCAGGCCAGGAAATCCAGGTGACCAAAGAGCCATACTCTCCAGCTCCCTCCCTTCCCCAAAGAACAATGTGATCTCCTCCGCTCCCCAGCTTTGGACACCCAAATGCCTGGAGCTAGGACAGAGACCACTCAAGCAAAGTGAGGACAGCTGCAGCAGCTGTGGGGCTGCAGGAGGACAGCTGGGGGCTCGCTATCTGGGACAGAGCCTCAGCAGCAGGCAGCACGGGGCCAGCACAGGGCCTCCCAGGCCTGCACCCTCCTGCGTGTTACCTCTGACGTTACCCAGCTCAACACTACCAGGGCCCTTGAGGCACTGTCTCCTGGAAGCAAAAGCATCCCCTGACCCACCCCTAAGTCAGACCCTGGGGTGCCAGCCCCTGCCATCTCCTGCAGTGTCTAGTTCCCTTGATGCATTTCTCCCCTGCTTCTCTCCGTCTGCCAGCCCCCTCATTGGGAGCCATGGCCATCTTCCATCAGGACAAGGCTCATGCCTTTGAACCAGTTTACCCACTCGCCCTCAGAGTGGTGCTTTCCTTTTCTAAAACCCTTCCTTGAACTGCACTGGAACATACACATAAAAGGTGGACGATACGCAAATACAGGAGACAAATGCTCTACAAGCGAGCGCATGTATGTTATCCCACCCTGGTCAAAAGTTTGAAGCCTAACAGACCTCGAAGCACCCAGAGGGACCTCCCAGCCAGGACTCCTTCCCCCGCCTCAAGGAAGCCCGAAGAAGCCATGATCTTTGCTGTTGTCAAATCCCATCATGCCCCTGTGACCACCTCTGCCCCCTCCTCATGGAATGCTGACCAAAATCCTGACCACAGCTCTGTGGCAGAGCATAGCAAGCCCGCCAGCGCCTCCTCCCTCTCCAGACTCATCTCTCGGTACCTGGGGCCCAGGCAGGCAGGGCTCGCAGTTCCTCCACACGATGGGCCATTTCCCATCCCAGAGCCCCACTAGGAGAGGTTCTCTGCCAGCCTCTCACAGCCTGGGTGACTCACGTTTTTCCTTTAGGGCTCAGCCTGACTGTCAGCTCCTCAGAGAAGCCTTCCTGCCTTTCCCAATGAGATCACATCCTGTCCCTCTGAGCCCCTGAGCCCCTGCTTCCTAGCACTCATCACTGCTGTAACTATATGCGCATGCGTGCATCTGTGGAAAGGGCAGAAGAGGGTGGGCTTTCAGCTGCACCCTCTCCAAGGCAATCAACACCACCCTGCTAGCAGGGGTGGAGCTGAGAGGCTGAGACAGTGATGCCCGTGGTTCAAGGGTTGGCTGTCCCACTCACCCACTGTGCCATCTTGGACGAGTCCCCCAAACCCGTGAGGGTAGGAATAACTCAGGGCTCCCTCTGGGGAAGGAGGTGGCTGGCCCCATCTTGGCCACAGCCTCCTCTCAGAGCAGCGGCCTCTCCTGCCTGTCCTTGGAGAAACCACATCTGCACCTCAGGAGTAGCTGTGCTTGGGGTCTGAGTGTGGAGTCTCCTGTCATAGGCTCAGAGAGACCAGGAGTGGGGGATCGGGAGGCTCACTGGTCATTTTCCCACTCAGTACCCTGGGGGTACATGAAGTGAGACCAGCCATCCCCAAGCCTGGAGGAAGCACCCAGGGTGGGTTTCCAGGGGCCTGTGGTCAGAATGCACTGCTCCCTCTGCCTGCAGCACCTCCGCACTTCTGCCCATTTCTCTCCATATCTGTGCTTTCCTCCTCTTCCTCCTCCTCCTCTTCCTCCTCCTCCTCTTCCTCCTCCTCCTCCTTCCTTTCTCTCTGATTTGGGCCAAATATTGCTCCCGCCCTCCTAGGACCTGGGCCTGTGGTCTGACTCAGAGATAAGGCCTCTGAAGAGTGACTGAGCTAAAATGAGGCCATGAGGGTGGGCTCACGGCCAGCCTGGCCCGCCAGGAGGAATGCATTTGGGCATATGGACACTACTCAGAGACACAGGAGACAGATGGCAGGCCAAGCGAGGACACAGTGAGGAGGCAGCAGTAGGTGCCAAGGACAGAGGCCTCAGGAGAAGCCAGCCCTGCCAGCACTTGATCTTGGAACTCCAGAACTGTGAGGAAAAATTTAAAACTGCTGTTGACGCCACAGTTTGTCATGGCAGCCTTCGAAAACCACTGCATCCCCATCTCCTCCTCCCTCTTTTCCTCCCTCCATCTCGCTCCCTGTGAATCCTCCCCCTCCCTTCCTGCATGGGTTTTCCCATCGCATCCCTGCTGCACACAGAGGAAGGCAAGAGTACCAGTTTCTCAGCAGAGCACCAGACTCTAACATTCTGCAAGCTCCCCAGATTCCCCAACGTGCAGAAAAGCTGGTAGGCTGTGACTGGGCCGTCTCTGGGCCTTGGACTCAAACAGAGCAGGTACAGGAAGTCCACTTACCTGGGAGAGGATGTAATTTGGAGCTGGGGGCACAGGCCTGCTTGGCGGGGGCTTCCTGGATGATTCCCTTCTCTCTACTTGAGCTGTGGCCCTTGCGGGGCTGCTGTCAGTCCTGCTCAGCAGGGCTACCCGTGGTGTAGGTAAAGCCCCGCCTTGCAGAAAGTCTGGAGGGGGTGGGGGTGGAGGCTGGGAGGGCTTCCTCAGGGCCTCCGGGGTGCTGGTCACCTGTGTGCACAAAACACGGAACTCCAGAGACAAGGAAGTGGCAACACGCTCAAATCTCAGGGGTACACTCTGAATCTTACCAAGGTGACCAGGGGAAGGACTGACAGGTGGACCTGTAGGCTAGCATCTCAGGGGTCACATGTGACGTTAAAGGTAATCAGGGGACAACAAGCATAATAAATGGCTTTTATTATCAATCCCAGGGCTCTTAGGAAAATTCATAAGAGGCCGGAGGGAGAAAGACATAGCAAAGTTCATAGGTTCTAGGCCCTTACCTTTCGCTTGCCTTGCGGTGTCTGCAACTTGAAAGTTGGGTTGGCATGGCCAGTTCCACCACTTGGAGACACCCTAAAGGGACAGCTGGAGACAGAAGAGGGGAGGTGGGGCAGGCTCAACAAGATGGGGTCTCTTCGAGCACTTTCCCTAGGCCTACTCTGGAGGAAGAGAGATTGGCCTCTCACACCCCCACCTTCCTGAGCAAGGAAGGGCACTGTGTGCAACCAGGGGAGAGCTCACGGGAAAGAGAGCGAGCCTGGGGCAGCACAGAGCTTTCTCAGCACCTTCCTGTTAACTGTTGAAGAACTCTGGCCCCCAAGCAGACAAAGGATACAACCAGCCATCAGACAACACCCTCCCCACCCCCATCCAAAAAGACATGAGATTTAAATCCTTCTCGGAAAAGTATAATATAATAGAAGACTCAGAAAATACACACTTTCAATAGCCAAAGAAATGAATCACTTGGGAAAAAAATCAATTTTGTTACTGGGTTGATTATCTAGCCCAATGCCCACTGCCCCCCAACTTGGGCAAGTCACCCCTTTTCTTTTGCCTTGCTACTTGCTCCTTAAAATAGGGGGTGCAAAGTGTGATAGAGGCAGAAGCAAGAGGTTCACCACAAGTTCAAGGCCAGCCAGGGCCACGTACTGAGTTCAGCCTGAACTACATAGTGAGACTCACTTTCAAAAACCAAAATATATAAATAAATATAATTTTTAAAATGGAGGGCAAACAGATTAGATAAAAATGTTAAATTTTATATTTCCACTTCAATTAGTTAGAATGTTCTGTCTAGGATTTGAAAGCGATGAACATATTCAGTAGAGACAACCTACAGCGGGATCATTTAGTAATGTCTGTCACAGAAGACCATCCAGAGCGAGATCATCTAAGATGGAGGAGAGAAATCAGCATGTATCTCACATTCATCTTCCTGAATTAGACCCATTACCAAAAAGCTTATCACTAGCACTGGGATACCGAAGGGGGCTCACGCCCTTTGCGTCCTTCGCGGCACCCTTGCATACCTGAACTGCTGCATCAGCTTGGATGGGAGGACAGAGGGCTTGAGCTGCGCCAGCTTGCGGTTCTGTCTGCAGTAGCAGATCAGCATGAGGACAGCCAGCAGGAAGATGGCGCTGAACACGCCAGCGATCACGGGACCGGCACCTTGCAAGGAACCCAGTGGAGAGAGAGTCAGAGGCTGCTCATCACAGCAAGGCAGTCCTGCTTCTTCTCCTTCTTCAGATTTTTGATCCTCATTTAATGTTTTACTTATCTTAAAGCTATAAAGACCACAAACTATATGCTACTAGGATATCTCGCAGATGCTGTGTACAGATGTGATAACATGAAGGCCCTATAGCCACTTCTATTTAATTGAAAAGATCTCTTTAGAGGCAGGCAGTTCAAGCTCTACTATCATTTGCCCACAGTATTTTTCAGCCTGAGCCATGATTTTCCTGGGCACAGAACACAGATTTACACTGGTCTAAGACTACAGCTCTCGCCCTTGACCTACAATTTCACATTTGGTTTCATCAAAACTGCTCCAGTGTTCTCACAAATTATAACCTTAAACATGCAAGTACACTTGCTCTAATGAGACATACTTTTACCTGTGCTACACCTTAGGATTTGTTCCTTGAAAGTTTTTCTTTTCAAAGTACTTTGCTACTACTAAACATAAAAAAAGGTTGAAGCCAGAGGCTGGAGTCTGAGAATCCCACTAAGAAACTAAACCCTCTCTGAGCCTGTCACCTCATTTTCAGCTTGTTCTTGATGCTTTTCAGCTACCCAGAAAGTATTCTGAGTAGTCACACCCCTCCCCTCAAAACAGATGCGAACAGTTAGCACCCTGTGGGTTTTGTTGACTTCTCACTCTACAGAATGACGCCTGTCCCTGGGGTGCCCACCCCTCTCACAGAAGGTAGGCAGAGGCTATAAGCAGCCAGCACTCACTGTTGGGGGGCAGGGGCCCACTGTCAATGCTGCCCCCATGACCAGGTGTGTCACAGGAGGGTGGGGCCCAGCCAGGGAAGCAGTGGCAGTTTTGGTTGTTGTTGCAGACCTAGAGTGAGGGTGGAGTAGAGGTGTCAGATCCCCAGAGAGCTCCAGCCCCTCTGGTTCTGCCCCACACATGGTACCAGCCCCTGGGGACACTCACCCCATGACCATTGCACTTCTTCTCGCAGCCTGCAGTCTCAAAGATGGAGGTGTTCCTGCACTGTCCCTCAAAGCAGACCTGCAGTGAGCGGGATGCACAGACATCAGTGTGACACGTGGGATGCCAGGTGGGAGACCGGCCAGGGGGCTGTGCACCCAGAAAGTAGCCCCCTGAGGATGGATGAGTGGGAAGTCAAGAGCCTTTGTGATTAGACAGAGAGGGCCCAATTATATTACTAACATAGTCTATTGAATACCTTTAAAATGTTATATATAGCTACTATGTTGGTGAGTTAACAAACTATTCACTCATCAATATGCACCATTTTAATGTTATGTTTAAAAACAATTCTGAAGCAGCCTACACTGTGCTGGAAAATATACCAAGCTCTTCATATTTTTTCTATTTTCCCTGTCATAATTAACTATGACATACTTGCTGGTATTTCCTCCAAGACTCCCTAACCTTTAAACCATTTTAATATAGAGGATAACTAATGGTAAGCGAGAAAATGAGACTAGCTAGCGTGTCTAAATGCCTTTCTGATATGATCTGAGCTAAGCCTTAGTCTGCATTGACTCTCTGCAGCTATCACTATAGAAACTTTCATAGAAGGAAGCTCAGAAGTTGGGGAGGCTGGGATTTGAGCCCAGGCCTGTGTCTCGGCTTCCTCTGTCTGCAGTTCAGTTCCTATGAGGGGCTGCGGGAAGGGACTCACGTGGTTGAAGCCACACTTTGTCCCGGTCATCACCAGTCCTGGGTCCAGCATGTCACCCTCTTCAGGACCCCGGTAGACATGGGTGCCCCGACATTGAATCTTCTTCCCGTTCATGACGATGGTGGTCTCGATGGCGACCGCGTTGGACTCCAGGGGCAGCTCTCGAGAGCTCTGACACTGGATCTTCCCACATTTGGCATCCCTGTACGTGTGAGAGGGACAGAGAGATAGAATCAGAAGCTGGGGCACCATGCAGCTGTAGTGTGCTTGGCCAAGACGGCAGGCTTGGGTGAGGTAAGGTGAAGTCCGCGGTAATGTGGATGCTGTAGGGATCCACAGGAGAGACCCACGGGGGCTGGGATCAAGAAGATGGAAGGGACTTCAGGTCCCCAGGCAGCTCTAGGTAGGGAAGTGGTTTTGGAAAATCCTAACCCTGCCAGGGCCATCTGTCCCTAATGCTCTGTCTACCACTGTCAACCCAGGCACACTGGCTAGACACCTAGTCTAACTTGACTCCTCATCCCCTTGCTCCCAGATTTGAGCAGTGTTCCAGTCCTGTTCTCTCCCCTCCATAGCCACTACACTTCATACCCTCTTACTCTGTGGCCTGAGCTTCAAGAAACTGATGATTTCCCTGCCTTCAGTATTGCCCTGTCAGAGGGAGTCCGAGGGCTATGTTCTCAGGCCGAAGTCCAGACTCCCTACCCATTCATTCCAGATGTTCAGACTGCAACCCAGCATACTTATCCCACTCATTTTTCACAGCCCCTTCTCCTTTGTGCTCTAAAATTATACCCTAACTGTGTCAAGCTGCTATCAGTTGTTTCAACTGCTAGCTGTTTTCCAACCACCTCTCTGCCTAGACCAGGGCTATCACACATCAGCACCTCTCCCACCCCATGCTTCTGCTTCACTGCTCCATGACTCTTAACTTCCCTGCCTAACCTCAGGTTGAGTGGCTCCTTCTACATTTTCATTAGCACATCCTATTATTTATTAAAACCTTCACAAACTCAGCACTGTGTCTTGTACAGTAAACAATCAATAATGAGTAGGTAGACAGACATGTGGATGGATGGATGGATGGATGGATGAATGGACAGACAGGTGGGTCGATGAAAAAATAGGATAAGTGGATGAGTGGGTGGATGAATAGATGGGTAAGTGGATAGGTGGATAGATAGATAGTTGTAAGAATGAATGAATGAATGAATGAATGATCTCTTCAGATAAGGGCATAATTAGCATCCCATAAATGATCCAAGAGAGCCCTGTTTGACTCTACGACAGCCCACAAAGGAGGGCTGACCAGCTTTGCAGGAAGCACTGCCACCCACACCTTCTCCCCTACCTCTTTAGGCCTGAATGCTGCACTGTAAAGCAACAGGCTGAGGACAGACATAGACCTCCACTGCCTCCTGCCATAGCCAGCTCCGGGGCCATTGTGCTGCGGGGCCGGGTGGCCATGAGCAGGGCAGAGCAGGCGTGAGCTGCCCCTCCCTCCTCCATGGGGTCTGTTCTGGGGTCTTTACCTCATGTTGCATTTCTTGTTCTGTCCATGCACATCCTTCCCACAGTTTCCAAACTCATCTCCTGCCACATTCACCTTCTCAAAACAGAGATCTGGGGCAGGCCGGGCTCCTGGGGCACGAGAAACAGCGCAAGTCAGAACAGAAGCCTGACCCTGGGCACAGCCAGCCTTCAGCGAGACAGTGGGGTCAGGAAGGCTTCCCCTAGTCCTGCTAGCTAGTGCGCCCCACCTTCTCTCCAGGATCAATTCGGAGAGCATGTTTCACATTTGTGGTTATATCCTAACAAGGATTTGTATCTCGGGGAGCTCCTATGCTACACCTACTGCCTCGTTAAACAGAGCTGTCACATTTCAGGATTTTAAAAATAGGTCATATACGGGGGCTGGGGAAATAGCTCAGGGGCACAAGTGCCTGCCTGGCAAGTGCAAGGTCCTGAGTTCGATCCCCAGTTCTGCCAAAATAAATAAATAAATCAATAAATTAATCAATCAATAAATGTAAAAACAGGTCATATAAGCAGGAGGCTGTGAAGATATTAAGATCATCTTTTGAACTTTTCCTCAGTGCCATCCTGGCCCTCTTGCTCCACATTCTGATAAAGCAACCATTAGCGGTGAATTTTCTAGAAATAACTATATTCTGTGTTCTGCATCTCCTAGATAGAGCCTGGGTGTGTCTTCTACAGATAGCCCAATAAAGAAGGACACACATTCTCTCTGCTGTTCTGTGCCTCCCATTGTCACTTGGGTTGAGGTGGGATGCTTTTACTCCGTGTACAATGGCCTCCTTTCATTAGCCACGAAGCACTGGGTTGTGCATATTTACCAGAATTAAACAAAGGGGTGCCTACTAAAAGGTACAGAGGTTGTTACTGATTCAGTTAACAACCAGTACAATTAACAACGCTGAAAATACATCTTCACATACATATGCAGGTGCAAAGGTAGGCTATGTTTCTAAGTAGTGGAATTGATGCACCCAATCAATACATTTAAACTTTTCCTATCTCCAAAATGCTTTCCATGGTGGGTGTGCTTATCTAACCCTCACACCCTCCACAGCATCATGTTATGGTTATTGTTATTGTTGTTATGGTGCTATTATTACATAACTTTCAATCTTTGAATCTGATACTTGAAAGATTCCACCTTATACCAGTCGTAATTTGTGGTCCTTTAATATGACCCTTTCATAGAAGGGCCATTTGCATTTGCTTTTCTTTCTCTATCATTTTCTCCTTTATATCTGGGCTATGATTATCAAATAGCTGACTCAGAGAACTAAAACCACCCCAAGACTGGTTCTTCCTGCATCTCTACCCTGAGTCAATGGGAAGAAAGAACAGAGATTTTGTTGTTATTTTGTTGCTCTGGGAAGTGAACTAGGGTTTTGCACTTCGAGTCTCACTTTATATCTATTTTCCTCATGGTTTTGGGGTCTCACACAGGCCAGCCGACCACTCTCCTGTTAAGCTACTGAGGTGGCATCTGGAAGCTTTTCCCAGCCACACTGCTGCGCAGCTGACAGGTGGGGCTGCTCCATGGTGGCGCAGCAGGTGAGGACCGCACTCCCCAATCTGCAGCCGAGTCCTTACCAGGGCCCCAGAGCTGCCGGCACTGGTCCCGGTAGGTGAGGCACATGCCGCTGTAGCAGTAGGCCTGCCCGCCTTCACAGAGGGTGCCGTCCATCTGGTAGAAGTTGGTGGGGCAGAGCGGCGACTTGCCCGTGCAGTACTCTGGAAGGTCACACTGCTGGGCCTGGTCACGGCACAGGGTGCCAGGAGCCACCAGCTAGGAAGGAGAGGGAAAAACAGCCCATGATGTCCCTGTCCTCAGCCCTGACTGCTGAGATTTCGCCCATGTCGCATGTGTGTGACGGAACTTTCACCACCATTATTTTGGAGCACTCTTATGCAACCTCTGTAGCTCAAGTCATCAGCCTTTGAATAAAAACAGTGACTGGGGCTTTCAGGATATTTTCACAAGTGCAATCACTTCCTCTTCATAGCCTTCTTAAGCAGAAGAAGAAGATAAGAAACAATGTTTGTGCAACAATTTAGAGTCCACTGCGTGCTTTAGTAATAACCAGCAGCTTTACATAGCTCCCCCTTCAGTGCCCAGTATCAATATTACTTTACTTCATTTTCATTTTCTTTTTCTTAAAATGTGTTTAGTATAGGATCTACAAGGTCTCACTACATAGATCGCACTCAGTGATCCTCCTGATTTCAGCCTCCTAAGAGCTGGGATTACAGGCATGCTCCAACACAACCAGTCTCAGTCACAATTTCAGAGCGTCCCAGCGGCGGGGCTGGGGATTAGACCCTGCGTCCCTGTGCCTGCCTAAGCAGGTGCTTTAGTCTGCTGAGTTATCTGGTCAGCCCTATCTTACTTCATTTTCATAGTCCAACATAATATAACTACCCCCAGTTTACATATGGGGACACCTGAGGCTTATAGAAGATACGCAATGTATCCAAAGTTACACAGTCAGTAGTAAAAGAGACAATGTCACCTACAAATGCACATATCCGACTAGCATTCACATCCCATCTTTGAGTTTACAAAGCACTTCAGCACGGATACAGCCCCATCACTGAGCCAAGCTCTAGGCTGAATATCGTAGACACACTTCTGTGTCTCTCATGATATCTGTAAGAGGGATGCTGCTATTTGCCAGGGTTGTAGATCAAATAACCTGGTCAATAGCATACACTGGGCAAAGGGTAAAAACTGAGTTTCTCCTTGAATCTTACAGCAACCTTTGGTGGTCAAGGTTACTACACTCTTCCCAGTTTACAGAAAAGGACGTAGGCTCAGACAGGAAATCACCAAAATTACATAGCCAGGACGGGAAGTCAGGGTCTCAGACACCAGGAATCTTTTGTAAGGCTCCAAATGAAATCCTGGAAGTGCGTGAAGGGGTCACACTCCATGCTCATTCTTGGGCCTGCTCCAAATTTGAAGGACCACCCTGGGGGGACACTGGGCCAGGCCAGAAGCCCTTCAGGTTCTACCCAGGTCAGGTAGAGAAGCCAAGGACTGAGAGGGTAGCCTTCCCTGGTTCCTGAAGGGCCATACCGCGCACAACGGCCCCACAGCAGACAAGGCAGGTGGGCCCTTCGCTGGCTAATCTCAGGCCTGGCTGCTCTCTGAAAGGCCCCAGCTGCAAGTGCGGACAGAAAGAGGAAGCAGAGGTGGGAGCAGAAGCAGCCACAGGCCCACCGTCCCAGAGCAGGGTGCAGGGACAGAGGACTCATCTGCAGTAGCCTGCCTAGTTCACATCTCACTCCTCAGCCAGCAGCGGCACCCTGGCCAGTCACAGAACCTCCTTTTGTTCTTTCACCCACAGTTGAGATCCCAGCTCTGGCTGTTAAGAGGCTGTTAAGAGGAACAGCTTAGAACAAAGCACTTGAATGGTATCTGGCACATAGTGAGCGCATGTCAAATGGCGGGAGAGGTGCAGGTCCTAACTCCAGCCTGAGCTCGGAGGCCAGCCGGCTGTCAGATTCTTGGTGTTAATATGATTCATATTTTCAGTGACTATAATGTGTGTGTGTAAGTATGTATACAATATTATGTATATACATAGATGCACATGTGATACATGTACACATATGATTACAAATGCATGTATGTGTATAGTTACATATTCACATTATCTAGGTGTACTACACTACCTTATAGCAAGGCCTGGGGAAAAATATTACAACCAAACCAATTAATATTTCTTCAATAAATTTAAATTATTCACTTTAGCTGTGATTTTTAAAGACTACAATTAGCATCATCAATGAAGATCAAGTTTTGTCACTAAGTTGTTTTTTTTTTTTCAGATTTGAGAACTTCTAGGATTTCAGAAGGTGGGAAAGAGACCGTGGGGCGATGGTAGCACTAACAGCAGTCACCACTTCTCTCCCATGTCAGTAGCAGGGACCCAGACTCCAGGGGCAGGGAGAGCTGGCTGCAGACCCTTCCCGCCTGTTTCATTCCAGGCCAGTTCCCCACACTCCCTTAGCCCCAGCTTTCTCATCTTCCACTGAGGACAATCATGCACATGTCCCGGGAGCACTGAAGGCCATGCCCTGCATCAGATGCTCAGCATAGTGCCTGGGTTCTATGGGACCAAGACGTCCCTTTATGCCAATCAAACTTATGGTACTTATTGTTATGAGCTCAGATAGGATCAAAGCTACTGTCCTGTAGAGCTGTTTTAATTTTTTTTTTTCCACCATCCTCAGAAGCCACCATCCTTTGGGATGATCTTAATTCAGTGAGCCTCATGGGGGACAAGAGTAAAATTAGTGAAAAGAATTGTTTCAGTTCCGAGTGTCTGAAACTTGCATTTTCCTTTTCTCCACCTTCCCACCCCACCCCAGTGCTAGGGATGCACACCAGGGCCTGCAACACTCGAGGCAAGCGCTGAACCACCAAGCTGTGCTGCACCTGGAGCTGTGGTGGCATCGCTGCCCTAGGATGGAGGTTGGAGCCAGCTGTCACCAGAGCCGCTGGGCCAAGGCTGCAGGCGGGAGAGGGGCCACTCACCTTGCATGCATGGCAGCAGGCACCATGGGCACACTCTGCGCCTTCCTTCAGGGTGCAGTTGGAGGCGTTGCAGCAAGGGTTGTTGCATTCCTGAGGGCAGTGGGCAGGCGTGAGTCTTTGGGAGCAGGTAGGGGACAACCCTCCCCACCACCCCTGGCCCCAGCCTGCCCTGCACACCCTGGGCACCCTTGCCAAGAACTCCAGGACTCCTTGGCAAGACATTGCTTGGCAGCTTTATCAAGGTGGTGTGAATTTATCACAGAATACATACATGGGCACAATCCTCAGTGATACAACCACTTAGAGCAGCTGCATTCCCAGCATAACTATTTTCCCATGCATCTATGCTGACACTCAACTTGGCAAAGTATAATATTCACACTGCTCCTACTTTCTGAGGGCCCTGGACTGATCCCTCTAAGATCCTGAGGGCAAGAGTGAGAGCATCTTTAATAGTCCTTGTTTTATTCAGAAAGTTACATGGTTGTGCTAAAAGCGTAACATACCTCAGAGATCAGAAAATCAACTCATTTTCCCCACACCTACGACCCTCCCTCTACCACTGTCCCTTTCTGTGGCTCTCGTATTCTTCCCCAATTTTTGTGCATGAGTTAGCATACATATTTTCATCCTTCCAAAAATAGAGATGAAACAAACCAGTTCTGCTTTCTTGTAGAACAACCTGCTTCTGGTAAAAATGACAGTCACGCTGTGTGCTCTGCACACTCACTTTTGAAGATCAGGAAGGAAAGAGCGCTTGCACAAAGCCTTCCGCTCCCTCCTCCAAGCAGCCCCTCAGCTCTTCCTCCATTCCCATACAATCACATTTTCTCCCAGATAAAGAGCAGGAGTCTGTTACTTCAAGCATCCTCATAAAGCTCATGCTCAGGTTCATGAATCTGGCTGCATGGCTTCCAAAGTAAGGTCGGTGTAGCTGCAGGGCCAAGGAGGCCATCTGAGCTCTCGTGGAGGGGAAGGAGCCACCGGACTGTGTTTTCTGGTAGACCATATGCTCATCAGAGCCCCGCCCTGACCTTGGACACCTAGAGTGCCAAACACAAGCTATGAAGGCTACAGCAGCCATGCATCTGGAAGGCTTAGTGACCGCATTGCCTATGTGTATAGGGGTTGGCAGGCATGTAGGAAAGGCCTGTGACTAAGAAAGCTTATCTATCATCTTTTCTTTTGACTTTGGGTTTGGAATGGACGCACATTCTTCCTGCCTGCTAGCACCGGTGGGACACTTACCTCTTTCTCCCCACAGTCACACTCCTCCCCATCTTCCAGGAACCCGTTCCCACACCACCGGCCTCCGTAAAGTGTTCTGGTGTCTGGCATGTTGGACAAACACATTCCACCTCCTGACTGCAGGTACCTATCGAGCTCCTTCTTGTTGCAGCCACTGAACACTCTGGGGAAGGGGTCGCTGGCAGGGAAAAATGGCAAAGAGTCAGAGTCTGCATCCAGCAGACAGGGCAGCTGCCAGTCATGCTGTGGGGCTGGTTCTCCCTGGGCCATAAACACATGGCCTATCTCCTTAGCAAGCTTATCAGTGCATTAACTCAGAAGGCTTTCACTCTTCACCACGAAATGCTAACCATCTCATGGAATTTTATTTTCCTTACTCTCCATGGAAAGTAAAGATATGCTGTCATTTGAAGGAGTTGCAATGAAGTTAAAAAAAAAAAAAAATTCTGAGTGTATCACAATAATAGGTCTCAAGCCCCACAGCTGACCCAAACCTCTCCTAAAGCCAGTACCAGAGGGACATATTTATTGTCACAGAGGACAAGACCAACAAAAGTGAAGATCATGGTTCTAATTTCTCCAGGGACCAGTGATTTGTGCTTTGTTCTGCAATGCAGAGCACGCTCCAACCAAACTAGCCACCTCACAAGTACGCAGCACTGACCAAAGAGTGCGACTTCTCAGTCCCTCGTCACCGGGAAAAAGAACCAAAGCTATAATAGTTTCCTCTTCTCTGCAGTTTTGCTTTGCATGGTTTTAATTGCTCCCATATTGAATGAAAAATTCTAGAAATAATTTGTATATTTTAAATAATTTTTATTATAGTACGTTATTGTAATTGTTTTACTCTAAAGTTTCTAATGTCTAATTATACCTGCTTCATAAATTAAGCTTTCTCATGGTATGTGTGTAGAGAAAAAAAAAATCATAGTAAACATGGTATTCAATATTCTGTAGTTTCAGGCATCAGGAACGGCCCCACAGTTGAGGCGAAACAATGGTAGCGTAAGCGGGGTCTTCAGGCAGAGAGCGACTCTGCTCCCCACGCTATAAGCTAATTAAAGGCTACTCACAGGAGCATTTCACACTGAATGACAAAAATTGATAAACAGCTTAGAAACAAAGGAGAGTAGGAATTAGTGTAACTGTCACCACCCTACCAGAGTATTGAAAGAAGTTCCTCAAGGCCATTTGTCTACAGATACTAGTGAGATGGGAAAGGAAAGGAGGGGACTTAACTGTTAGCTCACAGGGACCTCAGCACAACCTACAGAATTGTATTCTATGCATCAACACCCTTATTCCTGAGTAACAGACAAGAATCATGACCAAGTATGGACACAGCGATCCCAGAAAGCTGGAACTCCTCTGGGACACAGCAGGGCATCCTACCCCTCAAAACACAGCACACCCTACTGATTTGGGGTGCCCACCATAGTGTTTTCCAAGGAGAAATTCAGGTCTTGGAAGAACCCAGTGATTTAAGCAGAGTCCAGATCCTAAGTGATAAGTCCTCTGAACAAACTAGAATTGTTACCAAAGGCTCTGGGTTAGAAAATCCTTCATGGGCCGGCGAGATGGTTCAGTGGTCTAAAGCGCCTGCTTAGGAAAGCTCAGGCAACTGCAGGGACTGTGGTTCAATCCCCGGCACCACATGCTGCACCAGCCCCACCACCAGGGCAGGCTGAGCCAGCCATAAAATAAGTAAATAAAGAAACAAGCAAACAAATAAATAAAATAAATAAATAAAATTTAAAAAAAAATCCTTCATGACTACAGCTGTCTCATCCTTGTTCCTCACGGGAAGTGATTGTGTGATGGCTGAAATATAGTATATGCAGTGTACGTGGTAAATGATTTATCTGGAGTTCACCAGCACTGCATCTTCTGCTTGCCATCTGCTCCTTCCACACGCTTCTCATCTTGGTGCTCTTCCAATTTCTTTGAGACAGGGTCTTACTATGCACTCCAAGCTAGCGGTGAACTCACTATGTAGCCCAGACTTGTCTGGAACTCACAGCAACCCTATTGCTTGAGCCTCCCAAGTGCTGAGATTACATGTGTCTACCACCACACCCGGCCTGGCACTCTTCCAATTTCTTTGTGTCAAAACCCACATTTTCTCCACCACCCTACCAGAGTATTAGAAGAAGTTCCTCAAGGCCAGTTGGAGGAATATTTGGGTCACCCTGGCCAGGCCTGCCCCCCACCCTACCCACCCACCCTCACCCTTCCTGTTGACTCACCCAGTGGCAGCTGCCATGATGCAGCCACCATCAGCAGGGCTGGCAGAGCAGCAGCCAGTGGCATCGTGGGTCATGCCAAAGTTGTGGCCCATCTCGTGGGCTATGGTCGAAGCCACGCCAATGGCATTTTCAGAGTGGTCCTGCTCAGGGAGAGAGTTCTGGTCAAGGTCAAGGGACAGCACTGTCTATCCCTGTCATCCTCAGTCTCTGGCTTTTTCTAAGTTCAGCCTTGCAGCTCTCCACCAATTCCTCTACCAAAGGGCAACCCAGGTTCGCCATAGTTGCTTTCTACAGGAAGTGGAAAGCCACTGTCATTACCAGGAGATCCAATGGTTAAAAGCCAGTGTTTCCTGTGTCCTGAAGTGGTGCAGCCCATGTCTGTCCCACTGGCAAACTGCTGGGCCAGTAAATGCTTTTCCCTATTCTCCCTCATTACATATGTATCTCTTCACGACATAGGGCGATGGGCAGGAGACAGGGCCACAGGGCAGCCTTGCCCACTGTTTTACGTCCTAGACTCCACCCCTGGCATCATGTGTCATTCTTGTCCAAAGCAAAAGCTAAAGAAATAGGAAACAAGCTAGCACCCAAAGCAGGCGCAGTGCTGAGCACCTATGGCCCCCGATACTTAGGAGGCTGAGGGAGTGGGTCACTTGAGAGCAGGAGTTCAAGGCCATCCTGAGCCTTGTCTCAAAAAACACAGAGGCAGCAAAAAATGATTTATTACATACCTACGAGTGTTTCTGGCATTACTTTGTTTAATTCCCATTCTTACCCTAAGATTTTAAGCTGTGAAATTACCACTTTATTTGATACCTAAAGACATTTATTAACTCATCTGCAGCCATGTAAGTGCTTTCTAAAACTAATCAGCTCTGACTCTAGAGCCTGGGGCTTCAACATGTATTTATTATCTATCTATCTATCTATCTATCTATCTATCTATCTATCTATCTATCTATTTATTTTTGTCCATAAGTAAATACAGGTTGGGTGGACAAACAGAGGAGCAGCAGGCTTCCTGATATCCTCTCACAGCTTAGAAATGAACAGTCACAATACTCTCACAAGGCCAGAGAGAATTTCAGAAGAAGAGCCATTGCCTCTAATTAGAGACATGCCCGACTTTTGTCCTGGCAGTGCCAGACCTGCAAGAGAAGCACTTCAGTTTCTCTTCTCTCACTACTCCCCAGCCTCTGGTTTGGAACAGAGGGGAGATATAGATATACATTCATGAGATCCCTTCACAGCTCTCCTGAGCAGGAAAATCAAAACTAAAATAAAATAAATGACAATTCACCCCTGGGTTCTTCCACTTCTTAGAACTTAATGACTTCCATTTAAATCATTGGTCTTGATGTCTAGGATTTTTCTCTGGCAGCAATACACATCAGATCCTGATGTTGCCGAGCATGGTGGCGCATGCCTGTAATCCCAGCTCTTGGGAGTCTGAGACAGGAGGATCCATGTGAGTTTGAGACCAGCCTGGGCTACAAAAAGTGAGCTCAAGGCTAGCCTGAACTGCATAGCGAGACCCTGTCTCAAAAAGACAGATCCTGATGTGCTTTGCAGGTGACCTCCAGGCTTGAGGGGCAGTTTTATCTCCTGAGCATTGGCCTTCAGCTGAGACTCACCGTGCTGACCCCTCCAGAATGGTGCATGGAGCACATGGTCCTGAGGAAGGCCAGGCCGATGGTGGTACCATGGAATGGGATGCCCCTGTGGGAGAGAAGCGAGGGCAAATGGTCAGGCTGAGGCACAGTCCCCATGTGTCTAGGAGTGGGTGGCTGTCACGTGCTCTCTGGACTCGCTGACATTTCCAGCTCCCTCCCAGGGGTGGGGCCCCAGTATTCTGGCCAACGTTTCAGCTCACCACACCTCTCGCTTCCTCTCACCTACTCCCTCACAGCTCCAGGGAAAGAGTGCCTGAAAGGTCACATTTCCCTATAGAATGCCCGTGGGTAATTTCCCCGGGAGGAAACGGCAGGGCTTAGAAGCCTCATCTCATGCCTACTGCAAAGGAAAAGCTCACAAGGAGGGCTGGGAAAGGGCGGTGCGGATGCCAAAGTGAATCATGCCCACTTCCCCCAGCTGCTGGGGGCCAAGCCTCACCCCTGGCTCTGCAATGTGGGCCCTGGGGAACAGGGCAAGGAGATTAGGTGGCAGCTGTGGGACGGATGCTCCATTCTCAGGCCACCTCATAGCCAAGGAAGCAGCTGCGTCCCATCAGGAGCCTTATACAGTGCAGCTGGGTAAAAAGAATGAGCTGTTTCTGCCCTTGGCTTGCAGTTGTGACCTCAACCCGTCGGTGGCCAGCTCTGGTACCCCCAGTTTTAACGCATGCCTCAATTGGCTGTATCCATCCAGGAGAGAGAAAAAGGAATAAATGAAATGCCAGTGCTTGTGTGCATGCCACTAACATGTCATCTACTTAAAGGACCTCTGGACATTTGTTAGACAGTACATATCTATGTGTTTTTCTTCTTATCTAGGTTGTGATATGTTTGACTATCTTATTTATTTTAGAGTCTCTCAAAACTAGCACAGAATGTAGCACATTACAGGTATCAAATAGATGCCGAACTCAAGGCAGACTTATCTTCAGAGGAATAATCTGCAAAGAAACATGCAAACTACATAAGAATTGATATGAAACCCTTTCTATTATCTTTTAAACTTAGGCATGGCTCTGAGGAAGTCCTACTGGAAACACAGATTCGACCTAAAGGATGAAGTCCTCCTGTTCAGGCCAAAAGCTTTGCTAACCAAAGGGAAGGGGTATTACTCAGTCATATAGCTCTTGCCTAGTACACAAGGCCCTGAGTTGCATCCCCACCACCACCAGCAGCAGCACCACCAACATAACTATCACAAGTTTTGGTGCCCAAAGATTCTTCCTGGCTGAATGTACAGTTAGAAGTAACCACTCCGGGGCTGGGGAGATAGCTAAGTGGAATAAGTGCTTGCCTGGCAAGTGCAAGGTCCTGAGTTCAATCTCTGGTACCGCGCGCACACACACACACACACACACACACACACACACACACAAGTAACCACTGGCAAGCAGTAATTTCCTATCGTTTCCTGCAGGTCAGTGGCCCATAGGTTGGGCAGGTTTGCTTAAGTTGCACTGAATGAAGAATTACTGTGGGTACCACATAAAGTATATGATATAGTAAATGCATGTAAGTAATAAAATTCTCTCCTTTTACATTTTTTTCTTATAACACAGGCAGAACCAAACCCGTTGGTAACAGGTTGGACTCACCGACAAAGGTCAACCAGCGTTTAAATGATTGACTCTGAGATATGCTTAGGAAACAGGTGAAAAGGGGTTTAATACCTCTGTGCCTTTTGTTGTATCTGCCTTCAAATATCTTTGGAAGCCAACACTAATAAATGCCAATAATCACCCTCAGTGGAACCCCGTCTTGTCCTCCTGTGACTCCCTCAGCTCGAATGTCTGTTCTCCTCTCTCTAGCACAGATGAAAGCCCAGCTCAGCCCTCCCAGGGTTGCCCTCCCACTGAGCACATGGCTCTGGACATGTGTGCCACTGGGCCCCTCTCAGGCACTCACCACTGAGCCCTTCAGAAGCAAAGGAAGCAATGACACAGGGGACCTCTGTCCCATGCCTGTGGTAGGAGATGAGATACCAGAACAAAACCTGTCCCCAGGTGGCCCTGGCCACCTGTCAGTCACTGCCTGACCACACACACACACAGCCATTCCTTTGCTCACCTGCTGCTGCTGGGGGTTTAATGGGGTCTTCTGGACCCGGGATCCAGGAGTGCCCATCACTGGGCAAAGACGGCAAATGCTGAGCACACGCACGGTAGGCTGAGGCTTTGCAGCCATGCCCGAGGCAGCACCCGCAGGAGGAGCGTGACTTACGTGATTAGCTGAGCGTTGTCGTGGCTCTTCTGGACAAGCAGCTTGCGCCTCCAACTGAGAAATGACAAAAGCGTGGAGTACGGATTCTCTGAAACTTCACACTTATCCCCGTGATTCCACACTTCCAGGCCCACGAGAGCAATCCGAATATTCAAAGATCGGTAAAACTGCAAAGACCAAAACACTGGTTTCTAGCAAAACTATATGTGACTTGGCAGTCCCTTCCTAACCTTAAAATGCAGAACACAGACTCCAGATTTCTCCCTTGCCCCTGGCTCTGAGAGAAGGAGGGAACAGGTATCCGTGACATTTTTTCAGAAGGGGAGAGTGACATTCGGAGAGGTTTTCATAATATGCTCATGGTGGAACTGAGATATTACTGCTTAGAGAAAGGAAGACAAGTAGGACCTGAAACTGGTTCAAATACATACAGGGCTCTGGGATGCAGAAAGGAGGAGGATTTCCCACAAAGTTAGTCCTCAAGCAGGGGCTGGGTTCAGAGGAAAAACGGACAGGAAGATAAAGCTCACAGTACAACAGAAAAAGAGAATTTTGAAGAAAAGCTGTTCATGGCTGAGCAATGTAGTATACACCTATAATCCCAGCACTCAGGCAAGGGGCTTGCTGTGAGTTCAGAGCCAGCCCGAGCTGCATAGGGAGACCCTGTCTCAACACCCCACCACCACCACCTGAGTGCCGTACATGAGCAAGTTCAAAGTTGAGATTTACAATTTTCTAATTAATACTCTTCACCCAGGTAGCATAGCCCTTAGCTTTTTATATGTAACTATAAAAGTTCTCTTGTGTATAGATTTAAAAAAAAAAAACCTCATGAATCTATAATTTATACATCATAAAAACCACCTATTTTGAGTGGTTTACCAGTCTTTTGAGTAGGTTTACTAGTGTGCAAAGGTATTATTCCTATGTCCCTGTTGTTGAGTATGTTCATCATGCCACTGAGACCTTTTGTGTTCATGTATGGCTCTTCTCTATTCTCGCTTGCATCTTGTGGTCCCTATCAGTCTGGTGAGTTTGTCATTCCTTTTATTGTCAAATATATACTATTCCACTGTTCAGATATACTGAGCATTGGTTTTTACCAGTGTGCTATGTAAAAGAATCCAGGTGCAAAACCTGTGCTCTATGATTTCATTTGGAGAGAGAGAGAGAGAGAGAGAGAGAGAGAGAGAGAGAGAGAGAGAGAGAGACAGAGAGAGACAGAGAGAGACAGAGAGAGAGAGAGAAAGGAAAAGAAAAAAGTTATAATCATATCGTCGATTCTTTAAAAATCTGAGGTGTCTAGAAGTCAGTGACAATCAAGAAATGGAAATAACTTTTTATCATCAAAAATGAATGGCAGGAGACAGACAAGCTTCCTCCCGAGTTTCTTTCCTCACCCCAGGAGTGCTGAGGTTGTGTTAGGGATTCCACTCAATGATGAAAGCCCTAACATTCAGGGTTCCGTATGAGTGGGAGATTGTGATACTCTGCCATCAAGAACTGACTGTGGGTCCCTGGAAGCCTAGACTACACTCACCGTCTGACGTGGACCTTTCATGTCACACGCAGGAGCTCCTTCGCTTTACAGCTACGCTACTGGAAAGTGCTTATAAGTAGTTCTTCAATGCATCTGTTCTAGATGCTAGTGAGCCAGTCACTTTAAAAAAGATGGTATGTAGACAGTGGTCACATGACCAGGAGAGACTGTCTTAATCTGAAATTGGCAGGGTTGCCTCAGCTAAAAATAATAACCAGGACATCAGTGTCTGTCAAGCACTTTCTACACACTAAGCACTGAGGACCCAGAGCAAAATCTCGGCAGGAAATGGCAAAGGCAGGCTGAAGACTCAGATCCCAGCCTCAGGGCCCACTGGGGATCCTACTCAGCGCCAGCACTGCAGATATTTACAAAGCCAGGCCACCCGCTTGCCTGCCCCAGGAACTGCGGCCTGTGGTGGACCGAAGAGTCCACAAAATATCTGTTTATTTCTCCATAAAATGTCATTTTCTTTTGTTTTGTGCCACACCAGTCTTAAAATAAAGGGATCAGATTTCCGTTTGAATTTGCTTCACTAGGGAGATTTTTAAGAAAGTAAAGCTGGGGGTTTTTTTACAGTTAAGAGCAAATATTTTTGGGGCTGGCAAGATGGTTCAGTGGCCTAAAGTGCCTGCTTAGGAAAGCTTAGGCAATCGCAGGGACCATGGTTCAAACCCCAGCACCAGATGCTGCGCCAGCCCTACCCCCAGGGCAGACTGAGCCGGCCCTTAAAAAATAAAAAAAGAAAGAGCAAATATTTTGGCTAGAGCTCATGATTCAGCAAATGAGTGTACTTCATTCCAGCTTGAGTTCAACGATCTTTCAGTTCAAGGGACTGGGTCAGCGAGCTGCGGGCTGTGGGGCGGTGGGCGTGCAGCACCCACCCCTGAGGGAGGGACTAACCTCAGCTCAGGGAGGGAGACAAGTGGGGCAGAGATTCATGGAGCTGCCTCTCTTCTCCCTCCTTCATGTCCCTGCTCTTTCTTCGCTGTGACTGTAATGGACGCGCGACTTCGTTCTCATCAGCGCCCTTGGTTCTCTTAACCAAACCAGCCCAAGCTTCACCAAGGCGGGAGCCCACTTGCCTGGTGTTCAGAACAATGTCACATGGGTGACGGCGGAGTCCGCCCTCTCCGTAGCCCTCAGGGAGGCAGGCTTCCCTTGTTTCCCCAGGTGCTGAATGTCTGGGTTGCAGGGTCACTACAGGGGTCCCGCAGAGTGGGCTGGGAGCTAGAGAGACAGGATGCCCCTGGGTCTGGGCGAGATCTTTCTTAGGAGATGTCAGTGTTTGACTTCTTCTGTCACTTGCTAGTGACCTGTTTCTAGAGCAAGTGGGGACAGGACAAAAAGTTGGCTCAGAGAGCCTCCCATCTAATGACCTCAAAGTACTACCAAATTTGCTTATTAGTCCCTAAAAAGTAGTCCTCTTCGCTATCCTCTAGTGTTTGAAAAATGATTTCCCATTTAGGCCTGAGTTCCACAAATCCCTAACAGTCCCACTGTTGAACTTTCAAAGCTTTACGGGTGTCGTGAAATTGTACAAGGCACGTTATGGGGTCAGAGACACTCCAGCCACATCAAAAGCTACTTTATTTAAAAATTACAGTAATAATCTGTCAAGCAGCTACTGCTACTCTAGCTCACTTTTTATTTTTTACATTTTATATTATAACAAATAACCTCTTTCATATACACAAAATGTTTCCAAGTCCCAAGCCAGCCTGTTCGAGTAACATTTTTAAAAGTTGAGCATTTCCAAAGTATATCATGTAAAAGGCACTGAATTAGGAAAGCCGGCCACTTACACAGTCTTTCTAAGAGACAAGAAATAATTCTAGGCCAGTTTTACAGATGGTAACTTTGCAGATTGGCCAAAGCAACCCAATCCCCATTAGGGTTATGGACCCACTTCAGTTTCCTCTAAGTCAAAGAACCAATGAGTTTTATACCTGGAAGGAACCCTAGAAAATCTGTTTGTTTGTTTTATTTTTAAAAATATTTGTTCTTGTTGGTACTGTGGATTCAACTTGGGACCTTGCCCTTGCCAGGCAGGCGCTTATGCCGCTGAGCTATCTCCTCGGCCCCTAGACAATCTCAATACACCCTTAAACGGGGCTCTTCCCTGCAATTGGTTCCTCAGAAGCCACTGAGAAAAGAAGCAGTCAGAGAGCAGGGGTGCTCTGACCAGCTCAGAGCAGCCTGTTTCTATCTGATGTTTACATAGATGGTAGGGCAGGATTTCGTTCTTCAAAATTCCCCCAGAAAAGTAAAAATAACTGAAAGTTATTGATGGAGGCCCATCCTTTATAAATTAAAACAAAGAAAAACAAGAACAAAATAAAAACTACAACCTGTAGAAGATGAGTTACTTACCTGAGGCCACAGGGTTCAGAGGAGGTCCTGGCCCCTCTGCGCCTCTATGGCACTGTGCATGTCCTTTCAGAAACTGGATGGCCACTCCAAGAGAGGGCCGCTCAGGCACATGCGGTCTCCTGTCCTGCAACCCCTCTGAGGTCCTGGCATCTTTCCCACAAAGTACACACCTGGTCTCACCTTATCAACATAGTTGGCAATTTCCATGAGCTTGTATTTGGTGGCAAGCACGTCCCGTCGATTCTTCTGAAACTGAATGGAACAAACAGAACCAGAGGAGACTTCAGTGCCACTCCCAAGGCCCTTCTGTGCCCCGACACTTGTCTCTGAATTTGTTCATTCTGTCTCCTGTCTTTTATGAGCATTTGCTTTTCTGGAACTGTCTTTCCTACAATTTCAACAGCTCCTGGAGAGCGGCTTTTGGGTGCCCTCCATCTTGATTTCCCTACTCTAGCTGAGTTTGGGGCATGGAGGAGTTACACATGGTGAACTGAATTATCTTCTACCCCTTGATGTAAGTTGTGTTTTCCTGTCCTTCAATTTACCCAGCCTCTGGTAAATTCCCATTTTGGCTTAGAAAATGACCAATCCAAAACTTGTCTTGGACATCATCACCCCAGCGGGAAGCCACTTCCAAACAGATCTCAGGAAGCTCCTCTGCATATAGTCAACCAAAATTGGGAAACACACTGCAGGACAAGCGCCACTGGCCGGGCACTGTGCTCACTACCAGGTAGGACACAGAGCATTGAGAAGAACAGAATGTTGAAAGGACCAGAAGTAACTGTAATGATGGATTCTTTAGGTGTATTTAAGGAACATACACTTAAAACGATCTTAGAAATCTTGCTGAGAAAACAAGAACTGTAGTAGGAGGCCATAAAAGTGACACACATTGGGTTTTGGCAATGCCACACAGGCATGAGCAAAGAGGCTTCATCTTGCACAGCAGATTAACAGGCAGTGCCTTCTACAGTAGGAAGAATTCTGAGACCACGTCAGGGTGAAATGAGACATCCCTAACTGAGCCCAGGAAGGAGTACTGCACTTGATTAAAATGTCTGCCGCAGATGACAGGGGCTACAGCCGCAAGAAGGCACTATTTCTGCCTTAAACATGTATACCGTATCTCTTTCAGCTATAGTGATGAAGGAAACCCTCCTAACAGAAAGACTCTTTGTAACTGCAACTTAAATATTCAAATAGGTAGGTTTTGTATGCTACCATTGTAACATAGGCTGGGTTGGTGATTTACCATAGATCTGTACTACGTGTGTTACTTTAATTCGGATCCTAGCCCAATAAGGCCATGATAGGTGAGGATGTGTATCATGTTATCCAAAATAATCTGAAGCAGGAGTCAGTAAACCTTTTCTGTAAAGAGTTATATAATAAATATTTCACATGTTGGGAGGCGTCCCATTTCTGTAACAGTCATTCAGCTCTGCCTTAGAGGCTCAGAAGTAGCATCAACAACAAGAAGCCCATGGCTTGGTTGGGCTCCAGCTGACAAAAACATGAGGTGAACTGGATTTAGCCATAAACTGTCACTTGCAGGTCCCAGGTCTAAAAAAACATACTTCAACCTTACACTTTCTAAGGAACATTCTACAAGTATAGCACGGGGCACCAGCATCCTGTCCCTGCTTCCTGACACCTGGTTGTTGTGCTCACAGCTGTCTTTCTTGTCCCCTCCTCCAGTGCTACACTCTGCATCTTGTTCTCTGAACAATGACGAAAATAACAATATGCAATGTATTAATTATTACAAAAAAAAAGACTTCTTATCATAGCACAAAACAATATGTAAACTAACATGACGGTAATATTTTAATAAAACTTTATAATATTTATCCAAACAAACAAAAAATAACACTATACCCTGTTCTTTGATCCACTAGGTTTCCGGTTCACCTAGGAGGGGAATATGCAGAGAGTCACCCCAGGAGCTCGCCCCTGGGCCCAGGAGGGAGGTGCTGCCTGCTTATTTTCTTTCCCAACCACTCTCCCAGGCAGCAGGACTGTGTTTCACTCTCCCAGTAGGAATCTCCGCTGCCCGCTCTGATCCAGAGGGGGCGGGGCTGGCTCAGCACCACACTGTAAGTGACACACAGGCTGACCTCCCTTTTCTGTCTGCCTTGCCTCTCCCAGGCTAATGAGCAGAAATGCACTTCTGCCTGCCGAGGACAGAAGCCCCTAGCAGAGGGAGCAAGAGAGGTGGGGTGGGGCTGATTCCTGAGCCTGGGAACACAGCCTGACCAGTTAGCCCCTCACCTCCTATTTTCCCATTCATCCCACAAAGTCATCCACTGAGGGGTGCCCAGCCCCTGGGATACTGAGCATATTCTCTGCCCCATAGTGGCTGGGTCCTGCCCTGCAGGGAGTCTAGGCCAGCATGTCTGCACCACTGACACCATCTTGGCTTCCCACCTAATTAGTGTATTGAGCTACAAGACACTTCCTTGGTGGGTTTTTCCTCTCTTGACTTTTCAAAACTTGACAACAAGAGCCTCTGGTCCCACGGAAGGTAAAAATTACATGATAAACCAGAGAAAGACGAACATGTTAGCATCTCCTCAGGGCTGTCGGAAGTCTTAGACAGTAGATAGCAAGAGAGCAGATTTTGCTATAACCCATCACACCTCCTTCTCACCTCTGCATAATCTGCCACGAGGTAAAGCTCCACATACTTCATGGAGTACAAATCTTCCCTTTTCATCTGAGGAAGAGATACAAACATATCAGAGCTGGGGAAACGGTGGATTCGGACTCATT
>PVKN010001363.1:27246-53286 GCA_004027915.1 Capromys pilorides
CAAGCGCTGCACAGACAGACAGCCGGGAGCTCACCCTGCGAGGTTGGTTCTTGGTCGGCTGTGTAAACGGAAGGGCCCAGCCCCCAGTGCCGGGTGCTGGGTGATGGGTCCCACAGCTCCCAGGGGGCAGCTTGAGATGCTCAGATCTGTAGATACGGTGCTGGCTCTCATTGTCAGGGAGGGGCTCGATGATGTAGCTGAGGTTACTGCTCACTGTAATCAGTCCTCTGTGGTGGAAGAAATGCGATCTTTGGTCAGAGGCTATGGCTCTGGAAGAGGCCCTCTCCCAGGACCCTATGCATAATGGCTCCATGGGTTTGATCATTGGCCTTTCCCATTATTATGGGGCTATGCAACCCTTTGCGAAGGTCTGATGCAAGCTCAGAGCTTCTTTCCAGAGAAACTCATGTGTATAAGCAACGTGACACACAACAGCAGGGCACTCGGAAGTCATAACCTCCCTACCAGACGCCGGGTTCAGATTCCCCAGTCAAGAGAAGCCCAAAAGGGTCTTTAAAAACTGCATCCAGGAAAGTTAACACTGGTAAAGGATGGTAGGACAGGACTCCAAAATGCTCCCAAACCAAGTATGCAATGACAAATCCCAGGGCAAAACATCACAGAGCTCGGGCTCCGGGTGGGGCACGGCATTCAACCCTCACGTGCTCATCAGCAAACATCTTAAGACAGCCCAAGCCTGTTGGAGCACCCCTCCAAACAGAAATAATTTACTAACTTATCAATGCTCCTGTGTTATGAAATGCAAGACAGGTGCTCTTGCGTTTGGAAGCCAAACCTAGAGCAGTGCTACAGATGAAATTTCTACAAATCACAGTTGTTTTATGCCAACAAGACGGGTGTTTGGTAAAGGGGCACCCAGAGTTGGGCTTGTGAGACTCCCCACTTCCCTGGTTAGAGATACTAGCACTGTTCATTTCATTCTTTCATGCAGCTTCTACCTGTTCCATCTGTAATCTAAACACAATCCCTGTAGTTGGGAGCAATTACTCCTGGGCATCTACAGGTGCTTGGTTCCAGGGCACCCAAGAATATCAAACTCACAGATGCCCTAACAAAAATGGGGTAGAACTTGCATATAACCTATTCAAATCCTCCTGAATGTTCTAAGTCATCTCTAGATTGCTTATCATACCAAATACATAATGTAAGTATTATGGAAATAGTTGTCGGATTGTACTGTTTAGGGAACAACGTCAAGAAAGAAGATGGTTCCATTCAATATAGTTGCAAATTGTTTTGTAAAAAATGTTTGACTTGGGGATGGCTGAATCTCCACATGTGAAATCTGCTGATACAGGGGACCAGCTCTCCGCCATAGTCTAAAGGAGAATAGCCAATCGCTCTGCAAATGTCTTCCAGGCCCCGGAAGTTGCTAAGGATGGAGACGTGAGTGAGGCAAGCCAAGTGCCTGCACTGGGGAAGCAAGCATGAGTCTATACTTGCCAAAGCGTTACTGTGCGTGCAGAATGGAGTGAAAGCCTTCAGCAGCTCTGACGCAGACGGGTTCAATGTAGCTGCTTGAGACATCATCGAGGCTGCAGAGGGCGAATGTGATGCCACGCTGAAGACCTGCTGCCCTCACAGACCCTTGCTCAGGAGGCCAAGGGGAGACCCAGACTTGTCTGCCACCCCAGGGCAGTGAGATGAACCTTCAAGGCAGGGAATGTCCTCAAGGCTCTGGGAGGAAGGAGCCCGGAAGTGGGTTCCAGGGCAATAGCAGCACTTCACACACTCCAACCCTCACTCAGGTCAGTCATCCTGGGAGCTCCAAACACAGTGCTGTGTCTCCAACTCAGAGTCTCCGCTTCTCTCTCCCAGTCTGGGCCCTGCCCTTTGAGGTCCCCTCCCAGGCTTTGTCCATTGAGAAAAGCTTACAATCCTCCAGGGAAGACAGGAGGAGGCTGCAGTCTGCAGGAGCACTGCCGGATCCCATGCCTGGCTGACCTCATGCTGGGCTAGGGAGCCCAACAACTTCCCTTTGGCCTCACCCATGCTAGCACAGCAGTATCTGCCCAGCCCTCGGCACTATGCCCAGGTGCTCCCTCAGCAGCTGGGAGTGGGAGTGGGAGTGGGCCAAGAGCAAGGGTCATGGCCACTCCCTACACTGCACAGGAAAAGGCACAGCAAGAGCTGTGGCGCACATCCTGTTCCCTAGCTATCTCCATCTCCGCTGCCCAAGGCCTCTCCTACCACCTTGGTTTCCCTAACGAGCAAAACACAGGGCTGAACAGCAAGCCAACAAATGGTCCTATATGCACCAGCATGCAGCTGCTGAAATAACATCCAATGAGTGGAAAGTTCCACACTGGATCCAGGGATAGCTCCAACAGGAGAGTCGCAGGTGTAGCTGATGCAAGCCTCAGGGCCAAAGAGAACAGAGACCAAGCTATGGCTTGGAGCATGGTGCATCATTGTCCTTTAATTAGTAAGCCTTGCAATGGGCCAGGCACTATGTTAACCACTTTATCATTCACACTTGCTTTTGTGATGCTTATAAATATAATCTCCATGATATAAATAAGAAAAAGAAGGCTTAGAAAAATTAAATAATTAATTGAAAGTCACGCAGTTAGCAAGAATAAGAGCAGGGAGTAGCTGTCAGCTTCCGTTTCGGAGTCTCACAGCGTGAGCCTACACTGCCTCTACCACTGTAGCCTTATAGCACAGGTCAGAAAAATATTCTCATTTTACAGATGTCTGCTAGAGGCAGTGCTAGAGACAGACAGGGTAGAGGTTCTCTTCTGACATGGCTGGCCCTGATGCAACTGGCCCATCCAGGGTAGGACCTCAGGTTCCTGGAGGATCAGAAGGCACAAGAGGCATCTGATCCACTTTCTACCCTCAGAATCCTATGTATTGAGATCTAACTGCATTCCAGGCACTAAGATTACAAACCTCCCCTGTTTTACTGTAACGTAGGCACCAAAGCAAACATTGCTTTACACATGAGGAAGATGAGAATAAAAAGCTCCCTCAAGATGGCTGAGGCCAAGGATTTGAGGACCACAGGTGTTGGACCCCAGCTTTTAACCTCTGTGCTGTCTGTCTCCTTCAGTGAGATCCAAACCAGCAGACCAGAGATTGCTAGGGCCAGCACCCCCAGAGCTATGGATCAGGACATTCTACAGAGTGCCCTGAAAGCACAGGGGTCCTGGCCAGTCTAGGAGGCTAAGACTAAGCCTGAGCATCTGCGTCAGGGCCCACAGGTAATTCCTTGCACAGCAATGCACAGGCACTTGGGCTGGAGACCCACAGTCAGCAACAGGCACCTGCAGAGCCCTGAACAGCTGTTCCGGGGTGGGCAAACTCCAGCTTGAAAAGTACAAGCATGGAAGGACTCTGAAGTTCCTTCCAGCACTCAGTCTGAAGCCACTGAGCCCCTTCCTTTCATAGTGGTCCCCATTGTGTCCCCTGCTACTACCCATAAGTCTTCCAGCTGGACTCCCCTCATGCACCTACTAGTGGCTTAACCTTCTAAGAGCCTTGGTTCAGTAATTAACTAGATGTTTGCACTGGCAGAGGCAGAGGTCAGCCAGCAAATGGGGGTGATGAGGGGCCCAGGAGGCTGGGTGGTCAGGACCACAGAAGCTTTCCTTCGTTTTGCTCTTCATCTTACTGCTCCTTGGTAAGAACATAACACAAATGAAATTGTACTGAGGATCCCAGGCAGACCAGACCAGGCCAGGCAGGCAGTATGGGATGCATGCTGAACTCACAAATGACACAGGGCCTCACCCAACTCCTCCAAAGAACTAGATGAGAGCTGCTTCTTTTGTATTTCACAGCTAAACCCACAAGCCAGATGTGTCGCTCCTGTGTCTAGTGCTTCCTTAAGTTACTACCCTGGTGTCCTCTCCTTGCCCCGCAATCTGCATCCACGTGAAAGGGCTTGCAGGGAACTTTAAAGGCAACACAGAAGGGTCTAAAGGTTCTGCCTCTGCTGGCCCCTAGCTGTGTGGATGGTTACACAAAAGCTTTGCCCTCATATAGGTAGCTCTGTTAACAGACTGAAGCAATAGGCAGTACTTACTAATAACCCAGCCAAAATTTTAAGATAGCTGGCAGTCACTGAACACGACACTGTATGGCAAGAAAGGTACAAAGCGCTCTGTTTGTTAGCCACTCCACACCTCTGCACTGAGTGCCAAACGTGCTGTTTGCTTTTCTCTTACCTGTGGAACAAAACATCCAACCCCAGTGTTAAAGGAGGAAAAGTTTCTTTAGCTCCCAGTATCAATTTCAGTTTATAATCAGCTGGCTGCAAGTAAGGGCAGCGTGGCAGAGGGGCAACCATTCATGGCAGCAGAAGAGAGCAGAAGCAGCAGGAGCAGAAGGAGCCGGGAGCGAGCCTCTTTTCCTCCTTGTATTATCAGCAGGCTACCAGACCCTAGCGTGGGTGTAGCACTCACACCATCTCCATGCCCTGCTCTTGCATGGAATAAGGATATTTACAAAGTGAGGACCCTGGTCCCCCACAGAGTTGCTTAGTTAAACTTGTAAACTCCTCAAGTTGGCACAATGTTCCAACAATTCCACCTGTGGCATGACAGGCACTGTAGGAGACATGATCGAAACAGAGCCCGTGCAGTCATGGAGCTGGTGCTCGAGTCTAAGGTGAAGCCACTGAAGCCAGGCTGAAGACCAATAGCAACCTGTCAAGTTTTAAACTAGAAACTCTCTGACTCTAGACTCTAGGCCTGTTACAAGTGAGTGATGCCATCCTCTGAGGGCTTAATACACACGGCCCCTGACACAGAGGAAGCCATTTCTCCTGCAGAAGGAAGGCTGTGACTTCCAAGGACAGGGACCCACGCCCCTCCTTCGGCCTAGAGCCACCTCCTAGCCTGTGTTTCCATCTCCTTGAGATTGTGCCCCTTCTCCTCACCTCCCAGAGCTGCCCGTGCTAAAAGAGCCTTTGTAGGAATCGAACTTGGGACTTTGTCCTTGCCAGGCAGGCGCTGTGCCGCTGGGCTATCTAAAGGAGCCTTTTGATGATCTGGTGTGCTCTGGTCACATGGAGGAAAGGAACACTGAGGACACAAGGAACTTGTCCCAAGTCACACAGTGAGGAAATGTACAGCTGGGATAGGTCCTGGTCTCCTCACATCCCTGGAGCCAAGCCCTGACACTAACTCCCACTGTCCACACCCCTTCCCCAGGACTGAGCCAGCCCTCGATTGTACGACTAAGGATGTATTACTCTATGCCCCGGAAGACAGTCTGTGTAGTCAGACTTGCAAAACATTAATACGTGAGATATGAAGGAGGCATTAAAATGATTTCTTAGATCTATGTATACCTAGGACAATTCTGAGTTCAAAAAAGCCATAACGTACAAGGTCATCTTATGTACGTTAATGTACAGCATAAATATATAGCTGCATATGTATTTTGATTACACTTAACCTCAAAAGAGATCACAGATGAGAAATGGGAATCACTAATAGGGCAGAGCAGCACGTTTCCACTATTTTTAGTTTATACAAACCTGTGCGATGTGAGTACTTAATACTAAACCTGCATTAGGTATGGAATGACAATTTCCAATAAGCGTCTTTAAAAATAAACAACTAGGGCCACAGAGATGGGTCAGCGGTCTAAGCACCTGCCTAGGTAAGTGCAAAGACCCAGGATCGATCCCCGGTACCACATATTGTGCTGGCCCTGTCCCAGGAATGCCAAGCTGGCCACCAAAGCCAGGCGTGGTAGTATGTGCCTATAACTGCAGCACTGGGGAGACTGAAACAGGAGGATCAGTACAAGTCTGAGCTGTGTAGTAAGACCCTGTACCAAATACTTTAAAAATAAATAAACAACTCACAAATCGGGTACCCTTGCTACCAACAGATAATGAGCTAAGGATACACACACACACACACACACACACACACACACACAAACACACAGTTTTCCATAACACATGGGCTCAAAGACACTGACCAGATTTCTTCACAAGTAATTATTCTTTAAATTTATATCATGTACTAATTACAGAACATTTGTACATGAAAAAAGTTGCCAAAATATTTAGAGGATGAGTCTGTCATCTGAGGCAGGTTTCGGGGTATGGACATCTAGCATATCTGATGAAATGCCCTGCTAAGTCCTTGTAGTTGTATAATTTATCAGTATCCAAGGCATCTACCCGGCTCTCAGAGCGGCCAGGGAGCCAACCGAGGTTACGAAGCACTACGTTACGTATCCAGGCTCTTTCTTGCAATGACTATTTCCAGAAGAACCATAAGGAAATGGTAACAATGGCAAACAGGAGAAATGGGGAAATCTGGGCTAAGAAAAAGACCTAGCTTTCATCGTGCACTCTTCTATGGTATGTAAATTTATGTTTACTCTGGTCAGGTATTATTTTTTCAATTATAAAGATAAAGCAACCTAAAGAGTTGTTTTGGAGGAGAGAGGGCCCTAAAAACATCCGTAACCTCTGTCTTTCCTCTGTCTTTCTGGCATCCTTCCAAAGGGTCCACTTGCTACAAATCCTCCCTGCTCACTCCAATCACAGGCAAGAACAATAGCTATGGAGATTTCCCATTGCATGTGGCTTTATGAGCCTTGGAAAATACTTGCAGGCAAAGGCCGTGGGTGTGAACACCGCTGCTGTGGCAGCTGCTCCTCCTCCAGGGTCCAAACAGAGCCATCTGGCCTCAACCTCTGGCTCTTAAATCCATCATCCGCAATCTTGGTCCCAGAAGGTGTCCAGTGAGAGGCTGGCCGCAACGGGCGGGCGGAGCGCCGCAGACAGAAGCATGCGAAGCAGAAACCCGGTGCAGCGGCTCATGCTGCTTTCCGCTGTCGGCCGGGCAGCTGGAATGATTTACAAGACGCCAAGCCAAGTTCCCACTGTTCCAGATGATAGGGATGAAGGAAGAGGCAGACAGAAGCAGGTCACACCTGCGTGTTCCTTTCCCTCCTTCTTGGGACAAATTCTGTTTACTTGTAGACCGCAGGTGGCCATGGCTGGGCCTGCAAACAGCACCAACAGGCCAGCAGATCTGACCCAGCCAAGGCCGCTGAGTGGGGGATTTGGGGATTTGAGGCCATTCTGCTAAGGCCTCCAAGCCAAAACCTATTTCCTGCCTAATTTCCTCTACAGATTCACCACACAGCCTTACAGCAAAATCATGGCCCAATTTATAAACAGATACATGGGATCCACAGTGAGCAGGGCCTTCGACTCTTATATGAACCTGGCTAACTCCTCACATGGCCTCACAGATATAAGCTGATATGAATTCCATAGGCTCCTAAAATGCTATAGAATTAACCAAGAACACTCTCTGCCTGCCTATTGCTCCTGTGCGTTAGACAGAGGACGTGGAGAACTCTGAAAATTACAAGGCCTATTTTCTCTCCACCTTTGTCAGGGATGGGCGTACAGTAGAAACCCAATTTTGCTTTATTGAATGAAGTCAGTCCTGTAGTCACTGAATGAATGAACTGCTAAAGACAGAAAGGGTTCTCAATGGAGCCCCTGCCTGGCAGCTCACAAAAGCCAGCGGTGGATAAGTAATGTATTCCTAATTTTGCCTTCCATAACCTTGTGCTGGAAGGCTGCACTTGGTCGTGGTGAAAGTGGCCTCACCAGCCTATAGGCAGATGGCATGAACTGGAGCTCATCTTTTTTGGGCTGAGCTACATTACTAGCACAATGGATACAGGCAAAGCCTAGTACAGATAATCAAGACCCAGACAACTGGGATAGATGCTTAGTATCTAGGTGATTTGGCTCACCATCTCAAAAAACCCAAAATGGATTCAGGAGAGTAAAAGGAATCTAAATAAATTATATTTATCACTTCTACACGCAGGGTAGGTCCCAGGGTACACAAGGCACTAGGGTACGCTAGTGGAAGGATATTGAGATAGAACTCATATTCTCCAGGACCACGGAGTTTAGGTACAAAGAGTATTGTGCAAATGCTTCCCTGGGGGGCCAGAGAAACCCAGGCAATAATTGAGTGGCTCTGGGTGGGACAAGAGGCAGCCCCCTGCTGACATTATCCTGCCCATCTTGGAAAATCCAGAGCCTGGTCTGTGGTGGCAAATGCATGGCACAAGTGCCACAGCAGGCTGGCTGCATCACCGAGAGCTCTAGAAGGTTCGCTGAGCCTGGCCTAGATCACTGCATGGGGCGCTCGCCAGGCACCAGTGCAGGCTGAGGATGAGGTGCACTAATGCATTTCATCTTCACCACACCAGGCATGTATTCTTTCTGTCTGCATTTCATGAACGAGACCATGTAGCCCAGCTGGGAAACCCCAAAGTCTCCCTGCTGGTGGACTGCTACTGCTTCAAATTCAAAGACTCTTGCTTGGAGAAGGGAAGGTTGCCTTCTCTTTTTCAAAAAAGTAAGTTTACTGGTACAATTTAGATACACATAATGGTAATACTCATCATGAGGAATTTGTATCTGTATGTGGTATAACTTGATTGCTTTTTTCCAAATCCCCTCCCCCGCCTTCAACTCCTCTTCCCCTCCTTATTTACAAAGCTTTGCTTCCATTTTATCCTTCATTTCTCATTTTCTTTTCCCCCACTCTCCCGTCCCCCTTTCCTTTGAACAGCTTCTTCCTATTTCACAATATCTATTATACATTTTGGTCCTTATTTACTCTTTCAGTTTCTCATGCCAAGTGGACAGTGCAGTATTTACACATGCACGTCTGATTTATTTCACTTACGAGTGTGGTCTCCTGATGTGTTGGCTTGATCAGAACTATATAATAAAGGTTGTTTTCAAAAATATCAAGTTCTTGGGGCTGGGAAGATAGCTCAGTAGAATAAGCACTTGCCTAGCAAGCACAAAGGCCTAGGTTCAAGCCACAAAAAAGAAGAAAGAAAGAAAGAAAGAAAGAAAGAAAGAAAGAAAGAAAGAAAGAAAGAAAGAAAAGAAAAAGAAAAGAAAAGACTAAGTTCCTGGGCTCGCCAAATAGCTCAGCAGATTAAAGCACCTGCAAGCAGGTGCAGGGGCCTGCCATGCTGGCCCCGCCCCTTGGGTGCACTGAGACAGCAATTGAGACTAGGCATGGTTGTTTGTGCCTGTAATCCTACTCTTGGGAGGCTGTAAACATGCAAATCACTACAAGGCTGATCTAGTAGTGAGATCCTGAACACCCTGTAGACCCTTCCCTGAAATACCAAAAATAATCAATCAATCAATCAAGTTCCTGAGGCGAGGAAAACCCACTGTCAGTGAATTTGTGGAGAATGTAGGATTTCACTTGCTCCTTCCGTGTCTGGCCCCTTCACACACACCCTCAGTGGACTCTTTCTCAGTGTCCTCTCATGCAGCTAACCCTGCTTGCCTGAAAATCCCATGACTGGGAAGAGTGCTAGAGTCTCTTACCTAAGGCCCCAGCAGGTGCTGAGTGTGACGCTGGATCCTTCTGTCTTCCTCACCACCCCATGATAGAAGCAGTGATCCTAGCAAAGAGAAAGGAGGTGGTCAGGTCAAGTGATACCAACAAACATGCCAGTGGTAGCACCTCATGAAGGTGACAAATTCTCAATAACTTATTAAAAGCTACCTGAACCTTGGAGTATTTACATCCTGCTCTCCAAGACCTCTTTAAGCCACCAGTTCCTCATGATAATCCCAGGAAATAGGGCAGCACAGATGTCATTGTGGAGCAGAGATTTGTCAGAAGTCTGCTTTGTACAGCCCAGGATTTTGGGAGCTGGTTCAAAGCCCTTTCCAAAACACGATGTCAGCCCCTGGAAGTGTTGCATTCTGAAACAGACTGCCTCCCACTGTTGCCTCCCTTGGAACCCCACCTCATGGGTTCAATAGCATCGCCCTGAATGCACGTCCTCCAGCAGGTTCGAAATATGACTTTGCTTGGAAACTTTGTCTTAGCTCATATAACAAAATTAACATGAGGTCACACTGGATTAAAGTGGCCTGACCCAATGACTTGCACCTTAGAAAAAGGGAGAACACGGGCCGGCGAGATGGTTCAGTGGTCTAAAGCGCCTGCTTAGGAAAGCTCAGGCAACTGCAGGGACTGCGGTTCGATCCCCGGCACCACATGCTGTGCCAGCTCCCACCACCAGGGCAGGCCGAGCCAGCCACAAAATAAATAAAAATAAAGAAACAAACAAACACAACAAGCAAACAAATAAATAAATAAAATTAAAAAAAAAAAAAAAAGAAAAAGGGAGAATACAACGAGACACTCCGGGGTTGGGAACTCAAGTGAAGACAGAGGGCACCATTGGAGAAGTGGAGCTGCCAGCCAAGGCACACTAAGGAGCTATCAGAAGTCAGCAGAGGCAAGGAGGAAGGACGCTTCCCCCAAGGCTCTGGAAGGACCAGGGCTTTGCCAACATCTTGATTTTGAAATTTCAACCTCCAGCCGTGAAACACTCCATTTCTGTTGTTTTACCACCCAACCCCATGGCACTTTCATGCAGCAACCCTAGAAAGTGAGTCCACCCCCCTTTCCATCACTCAGGACGCTCACCCTACACCTGGATCCTCTTGACTTGGCACCTGGGTCCACAAGCCCTGATGCCGCTCTCTAGTCATCATGCCCTAGGGCCGTCTGCTCTCCCAAACCTGGCTGATTCTTCTGTCACTACAGACAGCTGTGGAGTGCTGCTGAGGGCCAGGCCCCAGCCCAGGCGCCAGAGATAGAGCAATGTGCAAAGAGCAACACAGCTCCAGCATCTGGGGCTTATGGTCCTGTAGGAGCCAGTGACTAAGAGGCCAGAGATAATTACCAATGGAAGTCTGAGGTAAGAGCGGTGTTTGTTAGGTAGGCAACCCCAGCATGTACGAGGTCGACACAGGGCTGCTGAGAATGCTAAAGTACTCAGTCAAAAATGCACAAAACTAGAGTCTCCCCCAACAAACTGAGGCAGTCACAAAGCACACACTCCTGTCCACTTTGTCTCGGGTGGGTCAGGAGAGGACAGCAGGCCAGAGGGGAAGAAGGAGAAACCACTGGACAGAGCCAGGTTCTAGAAAGGCTACTGGCGGCTGCGCACACAGAAGCCTTCTCTTTTCTTCCCACACCAGGAGCCTGAGCAGGGTGAGTTATGGTGCTGGGGTGTCACCTCAGTGACAGTGCAAGGTCCCAGCTAGAGGATCAATTTAGGGAGTCATTCACTTGTCCGTGACAGGCAGATGTGTGGCCCAGGAGACAGCAAGCCCATCTGTCTGTATTCGCTGGCTCTGCCTCCCTCCTGGCGTTAGGCCTGAGCCCAAAAGTGAAATCTGAGCATTTGGCATAGCCAGGCCAGATGTCAATCCAGGCCCCACACCCACCGGCCACAGGAGCAGGTGGCCTCTCTCTGGCCTTCAGTGGCTTTGGCTTCTACTCAAATTTTATCAGGGAGTGACCATACAGCATACAGCTTGCACAGCACTTGGCCGGAGGGGCCAGCCATCCATATCAGGGTCCACTGGTCATTAAAGTCCCCTTCCTGACAGCAGAAAGAACATGACCTTGAGAGATGCAGGAGCCCACCAAAGGGCTGAGCACAAGGTCTTAGCAGTGCTGACTCTACGTGCTGATCGGTTGAGCCGTGCAGCCCGAGGAGATGAAGGGGCCCAGGTGACCTGAACTCAGGCTCATTCACGGAGCCACAGGTGCCCTCTCCCTCCCGATAATCCATCAGCCAGGGGTGGATGTGGCACCTCCGCCCATTCACACTGGCACAATAGGAGGGACAGGCATTTACCCCATTTTGCACCAAATGGTGAGGGCCCTAAGTCACATCTCAGCCCTTAGAGAGCTACAGAGGAAAGTCACGCCCCTCAGCACCTATGAAAGAACAAGAAGCACCAAGCCCTCCTGGCCCAGGGTTCACGGGTCGGTAATGTTCCCTGTCACATGGCTTCTTCACCAACCATTGGGCTGTGGGACCCAGGGGGGGGGATCACCAAGTGATCGCGTTTGGAACGTGAGCCACACAACTCCACGCTGAGGCCACAAACTCCACAGCACAGGGACAAGCAGAAGGCGAAGTCTCTGAAGTCTCTGTTGGGTGAATGGGGCGCACAGACACTGGTGTGAGGAAGAGGCCAGGAGTTCAGAAGAGCAGGTCAGCCAGTTTCCGCAACTCCTGCCCTCACAAGGGACAAGAACTGAACCCCAGAGGTGACTGTAAGAAGTCCTGTGCCTCTGCCTGCCTCAGGCCAGGGCACTCACACTGACAGTCTGAATGCGCTCTGAAACCGCACGACAGCTAGCTCTTGTAGCACGCTCCAGCGTTCAGAGGGCTTTTGCCTTCGTCCTTACATGACCAGGACACCTGCTGTCCACTGCTGGTTGCAAAAGTGCCCACATCTCTCCAGCTCTTCCTACTTCCAACTCGGGCAGATGTGTTCCCTTTAGTTCTGACCACAGCTTTAGGAAACAGCTTATTATCCCAAGCATTTGATAGGAAGAAATGAAAGACTAGAGAGGGTTTAATCACTCACAGAGTGGCCCAGCAAAGTGGAGGTTTGAACCCCTTGCAGCTCAGTCTCAACTCCATCCGCTGCCTGTCCCAGCTGTGGTCCCACCAGCACCTGCGAGTGGCGCGAGCTTCCCTTGTCGGGCTTTGCTGCTCCTAGCACCTCTAGCGAAAGTGGGGAAGTCCAGGCCTAGGCCTCGTGACTTGTGAACTTGGGAAAATTACTTTTCTTGATCTCCCCTCAATTCCCTCAGCTACAAAATGTGGAACTGGAAAGGAGGCTTACAAATTCCCATGAAAATCAGTGATTCATGTTACCCATCCCAGAGCCCCGAGAGTCAAGTAACAGCTTATCTAATTTTTGAGATGAAAAACACACAACAATTGTGTGGCTAGCAAGGTCAATTAAGGCCACACAGCTTAGTGAAAGCCAAGATGCAACGCTGGCTTGAGATTCCAAGCGCCACAACTCTTTCTTCGGGAGCACATGGCAGAGCCATTCCCCCGATGACCTGACCTAGATTTAGGCTGCAAGCTGAAGGCCTGGCCAGTGAGTCCTGCTAGGGCTTCCAGAACTCCAGCTGTGCCTGTCACGCTGAGCAGAGCACTGCTCTCCACACTTGGATCAAGAGCAGCAAAGTGTCTAATGTAGCCACCTGGATTTAATCTATTTTACCTGAGCAATGGTGCTCGTAATCTCATTGGTTGACCATAGTTTTTGTCCCACCTCATACTCACCTAAGTGAGTTTCCATGTCTTCTCTACAACCTTAGATCCAACTCACCACATGCTTTTCCCCTTAAAAGTCCCTGGAGGAGACAACTTCCAGGGGACCACCCACTTGGGACGAACCCCCCCCCCCACCGTTCCTCTCTTGGATAGGAGCTTTCTTTCCCCTAATAAATCTATTCTGCTCATAAAAATAAATAAATAAAGCAGACCAGGAAGGTTATTTATTCCCTTCTGCTTCTCCTTGAGTTCTCAGCTCCTCTGTGGGAAAACTGGCTGGGACCTTGGGGCCGGGTGGGATTTCACAAGAGAACAGTAGCAGGACAAGCAAGAAAGGAGAAACCGTGCCATGGTTCAGCTAGAATGAGCTCCAGTAGTGATCTTTAGGAAGGATGCTGGCGCTAGGGAAGAAGGAATGTGTTCCTCCATTCCCCTGCCTCTGAAAGGCCCTCACAACATCCCTGTACTGTACCAGCAGAGAGCACAAAGAACAAGTCAAGATCAGCCATGAAGTCACCACATTCCCCAGCTTCTCGGCCTGGCGCAGCCACCCCGGGGGTGTCCACAGCAGGAAACATGAGCTCATGCACACTGTGGACTGAGACCCATTCTTGGGCTGTGGGTGCACTGGGGAGGCCGGTCCCAGAAGAGGGTACTTTGTGAGGTTGTAATGGCTAAGGGCTCCCTAAGCTTGGCTGCTATCCAGTCCCTGCCCCTGCTTCTGTCCCAAGAGGCAGAGAACAGGAATCTGAAGGAAGAAATCTGACCTAAGGAGGGTGGAGGTGTGGCTGGTCGCCAGACAGCCTCCCTGGAGCTGAAGCAACTGTCTGACTTCCCTGCTTAGATGCTGGCCATGCTCTCCACCCCTCCCCCCGCCAGCAAGGCCTTGGGAGAGAAGGTGCACGGACCTTTGGGTCCACCAACCTCACAGCCACTCGGCTACCTAGCTACTGCAGGGTAGGCTCCTAGGTCCATCTGTGTAACTTCCCAGTCCCTTTCTCCATTTCAGGGTAGTCTAATACACTGATCTGCACTGCTAGTACCTCATAGCAGCTCTCGTTATCCTCTTAGGCATGCACATCCTTCAGGTTCACTGTCAGGAGTGGGCCGCATGGGTTCCAAGGGAAGTCACAGAGGAACACTAAGCGGGGGGACTGCAAGCGTGCTCCAGCACCTCGGGCCTCAGAACCCCTATGGCCTCCCTCAGAGGCACAGGGCCACTGCTGCTCCTGCCTTCCCTTTCTCTTTCACCCATCCTGTCTGCCCAGATTTTGAGAAGGACCGCACTCACCTAGGATTTCTCAGTTTGAGTGCTAGTGACATTTGAGACTGGAAAATCCCTTGTCGTAGCAGAACTTTCTTGTACACCATAAGATTCCCAGCTTCCTGGCCTCCCACCTGCTCAGGACAGCTGAAACCGTCTCCCAGTACTGCCCAGTGTTTCCTGAAGGGGGAAGCAGCTGCTGGTTGGGAATCAATGTTCTTAGCTATGGATTCTTTTTTTATTTTTATGTATTTATGTATTTATTTATTTTGTATTTTAGGGAAGGGTCTACACCATGTTCAGGGTCTCACTATTAGATCGGACTCGTAGTGATTTGCCTGTTTACAGCCTCCCAAGAGCTGGGATTACAGATGTGCACCACAGCAACCATCTCAGCACAAACCTGGGGTGGGGCTGGCACAGCAGGCCCAAGGATCAAACCCCCAGGGACTGAACCTCCAGCCCCTGTGCCTGCTTGCAGGCACTTTAATCTGCTGAGCTATTTAGCTGGACCTCAATATATGGCTTCTGATAGGTATGGGAAGAGCTACACACCGTGAAACATGCTACCTTTCCCTACCCAGCATGCCGGTAAGTTGTGTTGCAGCAAATTAAGATGTGTCGGTCTTAGAAACAGTTTTCTAAATTACAAATCTCTGTGCAAATATCCCTACTCAAAAACAACTTTAATCCAGTTATTCTCCTTCTAGGTATCTTCCCAAAAGAGTTAAAGGCATCGTATGACAGTGATGCGTGCATTGCCTCTCAGCCTTTGGTTAAGACCAAGTACACAGAGACACACGCAGACCCATGTTTATAGCAGCAAGGTTTATAATAGCCCAACACCAGCTGAACAGATAAAGAAAATGTGACGTTGGTACCCAACAGAGTACAGGTCTGCTATAAAGAAGGTTAAATCGGACTCATTTGTGGGAAAAATAGACATACTTTGGGTCCATAATGTTAAGCAAAATAAATCAAACCCACCATCTTAAATATCATATGGTCTCTCATATAAGAGACAGTACAACTAAATTGAAAAGCAAAATAAAAGACAACAGGAAACAAAGAAGCCAGGCGTGGCAGTGCACACCTGTAATCCCAGCACTTGGGAAGCTGAGGCAGGAGGATCAGTGCGAGTTCAAGACCAGCTTGGCCCACAAAAGTGAGCTCAAGGCCAGTCTGTACTGCATAGCGAGGCCCTGTCTCAAAAACACACACAAAAAAAAATAGAAGACAGGGAGATAGATCTTTAATAAGTGGGAGGAGGGCTGGGAGACATTAGGGGGTGAATAGTACTGAGCAGGGTCATGTGCATGTCCCAATGACCCACATGAACATGTTTATCATGCACTATAAACATGTACTGGTAAAGAAGCCTTTGAAGGGGAAGTGGCCAATATCAAGGCAGCAGCTAAATAAGGAAGCCTTCATCGCCTGAAATCACATTAAAAAGTCAGACTATGAAATTTATATGCACAATAATTACAATTCTGCATACTTTGCACATTTACTTTTCAAAGAGCCTGGTCAAATGTCTAACTGGATGAGGTGACATTGTTATGAGAAAATTATTTTTTACTGAAAAGTTCTGCTAATAGGTTGGCAATTATTTTTTTTAATTGCACTTTAAGAATCTTTTTTTAAATTTTATTTTAAACCTTATTTACTTGTTTGTGTATGGCTGGCTCAGTCCGCCCTAGGGGTAGGGCTGGCGCAGCATGTGGTGCCAGGCATCGAGCCCTGGTCCCTGCAGTTGACTAAACTTTCCTAGGCAGGTGCTTTAGATCGCTGAGCCACCTCGCCGGCCCAATAGGTTGGCAATTAACACAGCTGTAGGATGACTTGTGCCACCGTGATCAGCGCAGTTACTCTCGAATGTTCTGCTTGCTTGATCGCCCCCCCTCCCCTGTTCAGCAAAGGACGACAAGGGCTTGACATAGAACAAGTGCACATTATGTATTTTGCTGCCTCCTTTTGCTCCTCTGGTCTTTAGTTGGGAGGAAAACATTCCCTTCTGAGAAGGAACCAAGCTCCACGATGCAACTCTGGCTGAAACCCAGCCAGAGCAACCACTGAAAACAGAACTGAGCTTACCTCAGATTTCAGAGTGGCGGTCTCAGGGTTGCCACTTGGAGTATAGTAGGTTTCTATATAGTCTGGAGCAAAGAGATGCCTGCAAAGAAAACAACAAAATATCGTCAGCTGATAGACTTCAGCCTCCTTGGTCATGCTAGCAAGTGATTTCAGCTGGACCAGGAAGGGCCACCCCAAGCCTCTCCATGCAGAAGACACTAGGGGGCCAGCAAGAGGTAAGGCATATAAAGAAAAATGGGGAGTCTGTCATTGATTTTATATTTATTGATACTATCGCTCCAACCAGATGGAATTGAAAGAATTAAAACAATGATCTTAGTTTTTTTTTTCCCTCATTCCTGAAAAAACAGACATACAAACACATGCAAGTCTTGATCAACTTTCCAACATTGTATGAACTGAGTTTTGGTATCAGCACATCAATTTGCCTTTAAAAATCTAATGACTGGGCTGGTGAGATAGCTCAGTGGTCTAAAGTGCCTGCTTAGGCAACCACAGGGACTGCAGTTCGAACTCTGGCACCAGATGCTGCGCCAGTTCCATCCCCAGGGCAGGTTAAGCTGGCCTTCACATAAAATAAATAAATGACTGATTCCCTTTTTTAAAAAAACAAAAAGAAAGAAATTAAAAAAAAAAAAAACCTAATGACCTCCCCGTTGCACATTTTGGTGGGACTGCCAATCAAGGTGCACCATGCGGTCTTGGTCCATGGGCAGCCTGTGCTTTAAGCAAACCCACAGGAGCACAACTGCAAGTCCAGACAGAAGAAATAACTTTTCATATTCCTGCTGTGTGGGTTCCTGGATCTGCCTTTGCCCACCCTGCCTGAGAGCTGCAGGTCTTAGATTTCCTGTGACCTGAGTCTTGTAATAAACTCTATCTTATTTTTTAAACTTGGACAGTGGTTTCTCTCTTATTCTCAGACCTTTTGAAGTTGAAGTTATGAATGCCTTGGCCAAAGCCAGACAATACCAAACAAGGTTACTGGAATTTCTTTGAAAGCCAGAGGAAAGGATTGAGTGCATGTTCCATCTAACAGAACTGATCCACGGACAGGCTGCGTCCGTGGGCAAAATGGGTTTCTAACGTAAGACACTGTCAGAAATTAACTTGGAAGAAAAAATGAATGATGTGGCTCTATATGCGCTTGTGTGGAAAGTTGTCTAAATGTAGCTCAATAGAAACAGTAAACTTCAGAAAAGATTGCATCTTGAAAGTTGATTTCAATGAAAAACTGAAAAAAAATCCACTGTGCCAGTCTATAACCATGAGGCATAAAAAAATAGTTAGATTAATATGTTGAGCTGTAAAAGGCTTACATCAACAGCTTCCCACATTGCCAGTTCTGCCAATAACCTACTGCAATTATGGAATATTGGACTATGTATACAACTACTTTCTCTTAGTTCAATGAGAAGAAATTTTTGCACCAATAATGATTAGAAAAATCATCATGTCTGCATCCTGTGCTCTGAATAACTACTATAAGGACAACAACATGCATTGTATCCATTATTGGGAATGTACTCCTAACATGCTTTGAAGCTGTCACATTATTTCTGATTAAAAGTAATAAAAAATAATAAAACATAAAAAAATGAAAAACTGACAGGTGCACAAAAAAAAGACATGCACTGGCAAGACTTAGAGAAGCAAGTGGCCACCGTGAACGGCTGGCTTCAGGGTACTGCACATACACACAACAATCACAGTTACATATTTCTGAAACAAACCTTTAAAATAATGATCAGATATTTATTTTGAAACTGGACAGCCTCTTTCAAAACTACTTTTAAAAAGTAGAAAGTGAAGGCCCAACAAGTGACAGCCTAGGTTTTAGGAGAGGGGATCCTTCCTGGGGACAAAGGGTTGAGGAAGAGTTGCTTTGAGCACCACGTTCTGGGGCACCCAATTCCAATTCTGCCCCATCCCCACCCCCATTCCAGACAGTGCAGTCAGAAGCCAGATGGCTCAGGAATTAATAGACAGCCTTGACAAGAGGAAAGCACCCCGGGAGGTATATGTAAAGGTGCATCAAAGCACAGAGCCTGGCCTGCACAGAGAAAGTTTCATTCACACGGAAACTTTTGGTCAGCCACCAACTTGCCAGAATATTCCTTTCTCCTTCTCCTTAGCTACTAAGTCCTAGCAGCAAACTAATCAGCCAGGCTCTCAGACGGGAGTCAGGCATCCATCTGAAGGAAATAAACTAATCTCTGGGAGGGCAGAGGCCGAAGGTCACACTGCCCGGTATACCAAGGCCTGACACTTCATAAGTGAAAGAATGACTCAGCTAATGAGTAATGAATGAGTAGCTCCTTGTATTATTAGGAGTGTAAAGCATGCTCTGGAGACCAGAAGACTGAAGTTCTGATTCTCCTTCTGATGTTTTCTGTCCCTAGGGTCATGAGCTAGTTACCTTGGTTTCCTCTTCAACAAAAACAAGGTGAGCAAACTGAGTTGATGAGACTGGCCTAAGACTCCTAGAATATAGTAGTTAAGTCTAACACCATGCTTAGCACAGGATGGAGCTCGATCGGAGTTGGTGCTTATCACAGGCTTAGGATGGGAGGGCCTGGGACTCTCCCTGTTTCTCTCTCTAGCACTCCCCAGCCATTAACTCACCAGTACCGCACTAGAGAGGCGATAAAAAGCACTGAGCTCATTTCTGCTGCCCATTTCCTGGATCTGCTCTCAGACTGCATCGTGGGGAGCAGTTGGGGGTCACAGTTTAATGGTCTATCTGGGGTACTAGCAGGAAATGTGAACTTTCCCACAGGAAATACACCCATGGTAGATACATCCTGAGCCTCTTTCTGAGCCTTAGCAGGGAAAAAGGTCATTTATCCAGTGATAGCAAGGTGCTCCCAAGAGAGCAATACAACTGAGCTGTGGAAGGAGTCCACCTTCTGGCCAGTTCTCAGCCAAACGCCCTCAGAAGATACACATCTCTCTGCAGCTTCTTCTTCTAACAGCAGCTCCTATTATCACAGCATTCTCCAGCAGTAAAAAGGACCCTGGAGGGGGCTGGTGAGATAACTCAGTGCTTTAAAGTGCTTGATCAGGCAAGCTTAGGTAAGCACAGAGACTGTGGTACCAGCCCTGGCACCACATGCCATGCCAGCCACACCCCCAGGGCAGGCTGAGGTGGCCATGGGGTGGGGGGTAGGGGGAGGACCCTGAAACTCATGTAATTAGACTAACTAAAGTGTGTGGTCCCTAGAGGCAGGGTCCACAGCTGCCTTTCAAAGGTTCCTCTCAGCAGGCAAACAGTACATGTTTATTCTGAATAACTAGACAGATGACTGAATAAGTACATGAAAGGAACTTCTCTCAAAGGTAGGAAGCTGCCAGGTGGCCATTCAGCTCTGGGTACCCCTGGGGACAAAGAGTTCTGGGTCTGCTCGCTCCATTTCGACACAGCAAAGTTTGTACACTGAATTAAAAGCTTCCTCTCCGCCACCTGCACCCCCTGGCTTTCATTCTGCCTACTTCTGACTCTACATGGAGCTTCTGCCTCCTCTTCCACCTAACTACCTGCTGGAATCAACATCTAGTTAAAAACGCATACTGTCAAGCCTACCCTAGACCTACTGAATCAGACAGAAAATCCAGGGCTGAGACCCAGCCTTCTGGCCTCGTAAGTTTCCAGGCAATTCCGATGCAGGCTCAAGCCACCACCTTAGACCGCAAGATCTCAGATGAACTTCAGAAATAGCTAAACAGGTGGCCCTGCCTAAGCCCCCACCCCATCCTGCATCTACCACATCCTGGAACGATCTGAACTCAGGAAACTCAACAAATCGACAATCCTAATTGTTCACCCTCCACACCTTCCCGTTTTGTAGTTGAGGACCCAGGCTCTGAGTGCCCATGGCCGAGGCTGAATTTCAAACCCATCCTGCTGACCACACTCTTTAAGAACTCTGCTGCTCTGTTTCGGTGGAAGTATACAACGGAAGCATCGCCAGGGACCTGCAGACCAAGCTGCACTTGGAAGGTGAAGATGGTGGCGTTGAGGTCACAAATGCTATCAGAATAGAGGAGACTGTTAGCTCTTGGGTGCAGATGTCCGTGTAGAGCCTGGGGTAAGCAAAGGCTGGCACAGGAAAAGGAAGGTAAATAAGCACAAATTTCAGGTCTAGGTTTACTGAAATCCTTCCCCAAATGGGGCTGCAGATGCCGGCCAGGAAGATCTTTCTTTTCAGCAGCAAAAAGGGGTCATGTTTGGTAATCAGGTCTACAGTTACATCAGGGGGGAGTGAAACACTGCGTTAAGGGTTCTCAACGCCCCAGCTTAGGGCCATGCTCCCATGTGCCTGGCCGGCCCCTCGCACTGCTCTCCAGAACAAAGACATCACTATTCCCACAGAAGAGGCCGCATGGACACTGAGTGGCCTCCCGGGCCCAGCTGTCCCTTTTCTGACATCTTGTTCCCATCTTCTGCCTGACAAGAGGCTGGCTCAGCGCTTAGGCAGGAAGCTGTCTCTCAGCGTTCGATCACATTAGGATTTTCAGGAAATGAGTTGTGAGTGATGTGCGCCCAGGAAGAGCGGAGCAGGCCAAGATTTCCCACCCTGCCCCCTCCTCCTCGTGCTCACTTGGGCAGCAGCACAACCACTGCCGGCTCCTGTTGCCTCCAATCCCATCAGCACGGGTGGAGATGAGGACACTGTCCTCCACGTAACAAGAGCAGCTGGCCCTGGATGAACACTGGGGCTGCTCAGACCCCCAAGTCCTTGAGCGAAACCTGTGTCTTCTGAATCCTACCTAAGAAGGTAGGCTGCTCCTGGAGCACCAGACAAGAGGGTGACATCACCTCAGGCCAGGCTCCTACACACCCCGACCCCCAACGCTGGCAGCTCAACCCCAGGGCAATCTCTTCAGCTGTCATTTACTGTCAGAGGAGTTTCAAACACCTCTGTGAGCTACAACCCCTGCTCAGGAGGGAGGAGCGGTGAGACTAAAATCTGCAAAACATCTTTGAGGGGCTCAGTTCCCCTTCCTTATCTGATGAGGCAAAGGGTGAGGATTTGCAAAGGGCCCGCAGAGCAGCCAGCGCAGGCACAGTGCTTTCCTCTGCCTGCTCCCCGACCTGGGCCGGTGCTGTTCCTACCTCGCTGCTCCTCTGGGCCACTCGGCCCCACCCTGCCCTACTGAGGTCTTCCCAGAGCACCTTGGGGAGGCTCATCCTTCTGCTCCTCCCCTTTGAAATGGTCCCCTCTGTTCCCTCTCCTGCCTGAGTTAGCGATGACACAGCCCCTTTCCACATCCTGCTCATCACCACAGGACTCAGCCAGCACCTGCACAACACCAGAACATACAGAAAAGTACAGAATTGTCGGCCGTATCCCACAGTCTTGCTAAGAATTATGTCCTACAGGGAAGGACCAAGAAACCTGGATCCTTCACACTTTTCCCAGGGGATGCTTTGTTCAGGCCCAAGGCATTTCCCTATTTCCTATTAAAATTGTCAGTTTTCACAATTTTCTTAAGTTTTCCTCTTCATCCCTTGGCTCCTGTTCACTACTTCAAAAAGCTAAAGAGGATCTATAAATAGGTATCATGCTTATGTGTTAATTAAAAATCTTTTAGCCTGGTATTGTGGTGCTTGTCAATAATCCTGGCACATAAGAGGCTGAGTCAAGAGGATCTCATTCAAGACCCGCCTAAAATACACAGGAAAATACATACACTGTCTCAAAAAAAAAAAAAAAAATTCTTTTTAAATGACACTAGTAGTGTACAGGGAAGTCTAGGTCCAGAATGCGCAAGCGCCAGTGCCAGTTGCACAAAGTGCAGCCCTTCAGGGCTTCCAAGCCCAGACCTAAAGTCAAAGATGACTGGGGTTTCTCTCGAGGAGTAGGGTCAAGGCTCAAGTCCAAAGGCCTGGCTAAGTTTCTTTGGAACAGGGTGGGTGTTGTTACAGTTTTGATAAACTTACTACTTAAAGTTAACTAGGACAGCTCTCAAAGGGTCCTGCAGAATTGGATGTTCCATTGTAAACTCTTAATAAGCTATAATTAGAAGTATAAACATTTCCATTCACTAGAAAAGGTACTCTAGAGGAGATGGTTTCACTGCCCCTAGGATATTAACCAGTTTTTATCTAACCTAGCAATCTTATCTTAGCAATTCTTTTCCCATTGCAGTTTGAGTATCCCTTATCTAGAAGGTTTAGGACCAGAAGTGCTGCAGATAACAGACTGTTATTAATACTGCAATATTTGTACATGCAATGAGGTCTTTTGGGGATAGGACCCCATGTGGAAACACAAAATTCATTTGTGTTTCATATGGCCTTAATAGACATAGCTGGAAGGTCATTTTATATATATATGTTTTTCATTACATCTGCATCACATCCAGTGTGACCATCACATGAGGCCAGGTGTGGAATTCCCCACATGTCTTATATCGATAGCCTCAGAAAGTTTTGAATTTTGGAGGAGTTTCAGTTTACACATTAAGGATGTTTAACTTCTATTAACATGCCCATACATACATACTAGTTTATCTTATCATTTTTAAACCAGTTTTATCCTCTTGCTGATCACTCCATTACTTTGACAAATAAGACTTCATCATATAATACCCACCATGGAACTTAGGAGAATTATTTTCACTTCAGCTAGCTAAATTCCCCGATTTCCTAGACTGCAAGATGGACAGAGTCACAATGACTATATCCCAGCCATGTGGAGAGGAGGAAACAAGGAAACGTGCTTACAGCTTGCCCCTCACACTCAATAGCTGTGTGACCCGGGGCACAGGGCGGTGCCCAAGTCTCACCATCTATAAAATGGAGAGAATGACAAACTTTCCTCAATAGGGTTGCTGTAAAGTGCTGGAGCAGCGCCTAGAACACAGTAAGATTATACGACTATTTGTGAATAGTGGACAAATGTGAAAGAATTGCTTGTAAAGCATAAAGTATTTGCTACATACAGATAGCACTGGCATTTTCTCCAGGACTAGTGATCTACATACACGACAAGATCTAGACACAGGTAGCAATTGATCATTCCTAACACTGGCCTCTTTGGGGGTATGGTTGCACATGTTGCTACAAATATTTGTTGGCCAAGCGAGGTGATACTGGGCAGGTCACCAGTTACTTGGCCTCCTTTTTTCCCTTCTATCAAGCAGATGTCGATGCCCGGGATAAGCAGGCACTGGGAAATGTTTTCAAGAAGCAGAGAATGTTGCTCTAATGCAGTGGCCTATGCTGGTCCATATTAGCAACAGAGTAACAAATACCCTAAGCATTGCTCTTCTGTTTTTTGAAGAGTACAAGGAAGGGAGGGAAGAGGCAGAACTGCTTCAGAACCAAGGCTTCCCACCCAGCCTGTGCTCCACCTCTGATGCTAGAGGATCGGAGACAGCCATGCCAAAGTCATGGGCCCAAGTCGGAACGTGGCATGCGTAAGTCCCACATGCAGAGGTTTTCCTTTTGGAGGGAGCAGAAAGGCCAAGGAAGGAGGGACACTCCAGGTTCTTCCTCTAGGACAGAGCTCAGCCTCCTCCTGTGCAGAGGACTCGCTAGAACCAACATCAGCACTGCCAGGGTGGGGGCAGGAGCAACCTTGCAAAGGCAAGATGGTGCCACCCGCAAGCCCGACCCAAAGCCAGATGTGCTCTGCGTGTTGTTTTCGACTCCCTATTAAGGAAGATACCAAACAATGCATTAAATCAACACTTGTTTTCATCAAAGGCTTCCCATTATTTCTTCTCTGATCCCCACAGACCTGGCACCCTTCCGACCACCCTGGTCCTGTGTTTTGTTTTTGTTATATCCCAAAGGATGTTTAGATGAGCAGCATTTATGCTCCTCTGAGCAGCAGGGTTTTTATTTAATCCTCTCCGTGTCTCCGTCTTGGCTGACTCCATGAAGATGAGCAAGCTGTCTGCGAAAATAGGGTGGCATCTTGGGACCAGGCAAGCTAATTATCAAGGACCTCCAGAGCCTTTGGTGACTTCTCATCAAGAGGAGTTCATGGATTTATTTGATAGTGTCCAAAATAGCGCATCATGGGCATTTGCTGGAAGTGGGTAAGAACAGTTCAGAGAAATGAAACTTTTCTCAGAAATACAGAAATTCAAAAGAAAAAGTGTTGCCTGGCAGCTGCCTTGCTAGCAGTAGCAGTGTTTACCATCACCTGATACCACAGATAGATAACCTGGCAGAAAGCGCCTCTGCTAGGGTGGTGAGGAAATAGCTGGGCCATAAAGAAGACAGCCCTGCAGACGAGGAGAGAAGAGGGAGAGACAATCGGGCCCGGAGCTCAGGCTTAGAAAGAGGGGATCAGGTGGGGTCCAGGGCAATAGCTCCGTGGCACAAGTGCCTGCCTGGCAAGTGCAAAGTCATGAGTTTGAACCCTGGTCCTGCAAAAAAAAAAAAAAAAAAAATTAAAATAAATAAATAAGAGGGCACCAGGTGGATCCTACCCTGAAAGCTGCAATCAGAAAGCAAGCATGCAACAGATAATCAAAGAGCACACATTAATCTGCTCTAATTGTCTGTGCTTCATTGCACTGAGAGTGATTAAATAGCTCAGTGGCTTCTGTGAACTTTCCCAGTGTTTTTTAGGATCTTAAAGCATAAACCATAGGCAAAGTACAAATGGAGAACATCAAAAGCTAAAAAGTCCCTGGGCCATAGCAGACACGAGCCCAGCACCCATTCCCTCTGCCTGGGGTGTCAGTGGTCTGCTTGTCACTTAGAGAAATGCCCCCATCTTGTGGTGTGAGAGCTGTATACCTGGTGTCAATGAAGGTTCCTGTCCACACCTGGCCAAGTGACCACAGGACAAGCCCGGACACTCATCTCTTCTCTACACATTTCCAAATGAGTGACACCTCCCTGGAATCAGGTGGCCAGGGTAGCTCCAAGGGGACCGTCCGTTAACACCTGCACCTCATCCTTTCTAGAACCAGCTCCTCAGCGCTTCCCTCATTCTATCAAAAGGCAGAGTGTAAGTTGCAGTCCATGGCATCAATCCTCGCCTACCACCCTTTCTGCCCATGCCAGAATTTGAAAAAGAGGGAAACTGATTCTACCACACTGCTTGGTTTTATTCCTACACCCATCAGTCTCAAGCAAGGCGTGCAGGCTCAATGCCCGTAGTCGATTGTCCAAAGGCCAGGACATATGGACAGCCCAGAAAGCAGAGAGGGAGCACGCTCACACAGTCTCACCCACCTTGAAGCCTGCTGCGGCAGTGGACAGTAGCACAGGTGGTAGGGCACTCGGCATCACTATGCCTCTGAGCTTTGTGGCTCGGTTTCATCACGCCTTGGCTTTGGGTGGGGGTCAGGCAGCAGCGCCTCTTGCGAGCCATTACTTCCTACACACTCCACAAATATTTACTGACGCTGGTCTGTGCCAGGCACTATGCTGGGGGTGGGCACCCACAGCCAAGAGGCAGGCCTGGGCTTTCCTGCCCTCCACCTGGCACTGGCATTTTCCAGTGTGCAGAGCAGAGGAGGCCATTTGTGGTTGCATCAGCAAA